>VSMD01035643.1:0-63543 GCA_008750895.1 Mirza zaza
TTGACGTTTCTAATTCAATTTTTCCTTTGAAAATTTCATTAAATTACTTCTTATACTAAACTCAAGCCCATAGAAAGAAAGGGCCTTGGACCAGAGCTTGGAACTGATCTCCAACATCTTGACTTAGAGATGGGTACATGTTAAAATCATAAATGTAACTTCATATTTGGAGGATGTTAATCTTTCCTCTCTACTGTTGTGTTCTGTCGGATTGATCACTTTATAGCACTAAATGAGCTGCTTTTCGGAAGCTTCGTTTATTCAGTGAAGGACTAATGGCAGTCATATTTTAGTAGTAGGACAGTTACCAGAAATCAGAAACAGTGTTAAATGAAGAGATCTCTAATTCTTTATACTGTAATTCTCCATTTCTGTCCCTAATCACATGGTTAGCGAATCTATGAGACGAGACCAGCCACTGCTGCTGGGTTCTGTTGTGAGATTAAATTCTTCCATGGGCAAGGATTTAGATTTAAATTTTTTTTTTTAGACGTTTCTACTTGAAGTCCCCCTTTCTCTTCTAGCAACAGACCTGGTGTTGGTTACACTTGGAGTTGTTGGCAGTTACAGTCTTTTTTGTGGAATGTTCAAGTATAGTTTCGTGATAGTAATTAAATGGGAGGTAATATTTCCCATAGGAGCCCAAAGAAGAGGAGATGACCGAAGAAGAAAAGGCTGCCCAGAAGGCAAAGCCAGTAGCTACCACTCCTATTCCTGGTACTCCGTGGTATGTATTTAGCTTAATTAGTAAGTTTTCTTTCTTATTTAAATTGTGCTTGAATGTTACATGGTTTATTTTGTAGAAAAATTACTTTTAACAGCATATATGTCAAATATGTTATCTTCTGAAAATTTCAGTTTTTATTTGTGGTATTTGGGGTGTTCAAACCTAAATTGCAGTTACTACAAATGTCTTCCTTCATGATACTCTCTATTAATGTTCATTGTTCTTAATTATATGAACCACTGTGGATCCGAATATGTCTTTTTATCTAAGTACACACATACTTCATTTTATTGTTCTCTGCTTTATTGTGCTTCACAGATACATTTTTTACAAATTGAGGCTTTGTGGCAACCCTGCATCAAGTCTTACCAGTGCAATTTTTCTAATAGCTTGTGCTTACTTTGTGTCTCTGTGTCACATTTTGGTAATTCTCACAATATTTCCAAATTTTTCTTTGTTAATACATCTGTTATGGTGCTTTAGGATCAGTGATCTTTGGTATTACTATTGTAATTCTTTAGGAGTACCACAAACCCACACCCATGTAAAATGATGAACTTAAAATGTTGTGTGTGTGTTCTGATTGCTCTGCTAACTATCTGTTGCCTGTCTTCCTCTACTTGGGCCTCCTTATTCCCTGAGACACAACAATATGAAAATTAGGACAATTGATAACCCTATGGGGCCTTTAATTGTTCAAGTCAAAGAAAGAGTTGTGTAACTCACCTTAAATCAGAAGCTAGAAATGATTGAGCTTAGTGAGGAAGGCATGTAAAAAGCCAAGATAGGCCAAAAACTGGGCCGCATACACCAGTTAGCCAAGTTGTCAGTGCAAAGAAAAAATTCTTAAAGGAAATTCAAAGTGCTGCTCTAGTGAACACATGAATGATAAGGCAAGCAGCTGCCTTATTGCCGATATCGAGAAAGTTTGAGTGGTCTGTATAGAAGATCAGACTAGCCATAACATTCCCTAAGTAAGCCAAAGCCTAATCCAGATCAAGGACCTACTTCTCTTCAATTCTTTGAAGGCTAAGGGAGGAAAGAATGCTCCAAAAGTAAAGTTGGAAGCTGGCAGAGGTGGTTTCATGAAGTTTAAGGAAAGAAGTCATTTCCATAACATAAAAGTGCAAGGTGAAGCAGCAACGGCTGATGTAGAGACTACAGCAAGTTAACCAGGAAGTCTAACTAAGGTCATTGATGAAGGTGACTGCACTAAACGACAGATTTTCAACATAGACAAAAAAGCCTGCCTTTGGAAGTAGATGCCATCTAGGACCTTTAGAGCTGGAAAGGAGAAGTCAATGCCTGACTTTAAAGCTTCAAAGGATAGGCTGATTTCTTTTGTTAGGGGTTAATGCAGCTGTTGGCTTTAAGTTGAAGCTAATGGTCATTTACCATTCTGAAAATCCTAAGGCTGTTAAGAGTGATGCTAAATCTGCTCTGCCAGTGGAACAACAAAGCCTAGGTGACAGCAGATCTATTTACAGCATGGTTTACTGAAGCCTGCTGTTAAGACCTACTGCTAAGAAATAAAGATTCCTTTCAAAATGTTGCTGCTCATCGACAATGCACCTGATTACCCACAAGCTCTGATGGAGGTATATAAGGATTTAATGTTGTTTTTATGCCTGCTAAAGCATCCATTCCATAGCCCATGGATCAAGGAGTAATTCTGATTTTTGAGTCTTCTTATTTAAGAAATAAATTTTGTAGGGCTATAGCTGCCATAGACAGTGATTCCTCTGATGGATATGGACACAGTAAATTGAAAGCCTTCTGGAAACAAGTGACCATTCTAGATGCCATTAAGAACCTTCGTGATTCCTGGGGGGGACATGAAAATGTCAACAGGAGTTTAGAAGAAGTTGATTCCACCTCTCGTGGATAACTGAAGGGTTTAAGACTTCAGTGGAGGAAGTCACTACAGATGTGGTGGAAATAGCAAAAGAACTGGAAGTGGAGCCTAAAGATGCAACCAAATTGCTGCAGTCTTATGAGCAAACTTAAATGGATAAGGAGTTGCTTCTTATGGATGAGCAAAGAAAGTGGATTCTTGAGATGCAGTCTACTCCTGATGAAGATGCTGTGAGCAGTGTTGCAGGGACAACAAAGGATTTACAATTTTACATAAACTTAGTTGACAAAGCAGCAGCAAAGTGCTCCAATTTTGATTTACTCCAGATTTTAAAGTTCTGCTGTGGTTAAAATGGTATCGAATGGTGTTGCATGCCCCAGAGAAGTCTTTTGTGAAAGGGAGAGGCGATTGATGTGGCAAACTTCATTGTTATTTTAAGAAATTGCTACAGCCACCCTAACCTTCAGCAACCACCACTCGGATGTTAGCAGGCGTCAACATCCAGGGTAAGACCCTCCACCAGCAAAAAGATTATGACTCACCGATGGCTCAGATGATTGTTAGCAGTTTTTTAGCAATAAAGTATTTTTTAATAAAGGTATGTACATTGTTTAGATATAATGCTATTGTACACTTAATGGACTGTGGTATAGTGTAAGCATAACTTTTACATATACTGGGAAACCAAAAATTTTTTTTACTCACTTTATTGTGATATTTGCCTTATTGGGGTGGTCTGGAATAGAACCTGCAATATATGTGAGGTATGCCTGTATTGAATAGTCTTTATTTTTTCCTCTCTGGCTTGGTTTCTACTTTTCTTTCTCTTGTCATATCATGCTTCCTTTCCTGTTCCTGCTTGAACTCATTTTTTTATATAGTCCACACATTGCAATGAATTAGCTTGTTTCTGAAGGCTTGTAATCTATATGCTCCCTTTCAACTTCTTTTTCTTGTTTTTGTCATTGAAGAAATAAATGTTTTTCCTATAGCATTCCCAAATCTGGATATTATTATTGTGTCCCCATGGTACTGTTTATAGGATCCTCCATTCTGAATTTCCTACAATCCTGCAAGCAGACCCAGAGGTGTGATTAGATTCAGGTTTTGTTTCTTTGCTGCAACTTAGAAAAGAATAGCTGACTTCATAAAAAGGCATACAATAGGAAAGAATTACATAAAAAATTATGGAATTCCACCTTCATCAAACCTTCTCATTAATAAAAGGTTTGGTACAACTTTCTATACCTTTTGCTTTATTATCTTTTATGTATATGTATAGGAGTGCGTGGTTACACGCACATTATATTCCTCGGTTTTTTTTTTTTTTGCTACATATTAATGTGTAAGAAATCTTGTTGCACTTTTATTACGTAGGAGTCTATTCATGATAGCTAGTTCTCTGTTGTATGAAAATGCATAATTTTCCTAAAAATGTGTGGTTAGGTGGTTTTCCCCTTTTTTCGTCCCTGGCATTACAGAAGTTGCTATTTAGGACATCTTCATACATACTTCTTTGTGAACACATGCAAGTATTTCTGTTGGAGTCATTCCTAGAGATGAAATTACTGAATCAAGTGGTAATAACTATTTAAAATTTTGGTGGATATTGCCAAATAGAGCTCAGAAAATGATTTTTTGCGGGGTGCGGGGGTGGTGGTTGGAAGGCTTTACCAGTTAATTTTCCTACCAACAGCCTGAGATTACCAGTTTTCTCTCATGCATAGTAGTATAGTGAGATTGTATTCCTTTTAAATCTTTGGTACCTGATAAAAGGTATCTTATATTTCTTGAATACTGGTGTGGTTGACTTACATCAAGTTGATTGTGAATTTGCCTTTACATGTTTCTGCCTTTTTTATGGACTTTTTTTCTTAATGATATGTGGGAGATTTTTATGTATATTATTACTAATCCTTTGACTTTTATATGTATTAATAGTTTCTCTCAGTCTATTTATTTTTGTTTTGGTCTCCTGTCTTACATAAATTTTGTATTTTAATGAGGTCAAATTGATCTTTTTACTTAAATCTTCTAGGTTCAGTGTCTTTTTAAGAAGCATCTCCATCCTCCCCATCCCCAAATGCATGCATATTCCTAGTGCTTTATTTTTTATTTTTATTTTTTTTTGAGACATAGTTTCGCCTTGTTGCCTGGGCTTGGGTGCCAGGGCATCAGCCTAGCTCATAGCAACCTTAAACTCTTGGGCTCAAGCTATCCTACTGTCTCAGCCTCCCAAGTAGCTGGGACTACAGGCACATACCACCACCCATGGCTAATTTTTTGTTTCTATTTTTAGATGGCTGGCTAAATTTTTCTATTTTTAGTAGAGACAGGGATCTCACTCTTGCTCAGGTGGGTCTCGAACACCTGACCTCGAGTGATCCTCCCAACTCAGCCTCTCTGAGTGCTAGGATTATAGGCCTGAGTCACCATGCCTGGCCTATTCCTCGTGCTTTTATAATTCATCTGAATGCCATTTCTTATTAAGTGGCTAAGTGCTAACTTGAAGCTAAAGAGATTGTTCAGCTAAGTGGAATATGCTACATCATTTGGATAATCACATTTTAATTAGTATTTCTTTCTCTTGATTTTCTTTTTTTTTTTTAAGACAGAGTCTCACTCTGTTGCGGGCTAGAGTGCTGTGGCATTAGCCTAGCTCACAGCAACCTCAAACTCCTGGGCTCAAGCAATCCTGCTGCCTCAGCCTCCCAAGTAGCTGGGACTACAGGCATGTGCCACCATGCCCAGCTAATTTTTTCTATATATTTTTAATTGGCCAATTAATTTCTTTCTACTTTTAGTAGAGACGGGGGTCTCACTCTTGCTCAGGCTGGTTTCGAACTCCTGACCTCGAGCAATCCGCCCGCCTCGGTCTCCCAGAGTGCTAGGATTACAGGCATGAACCACCGTGCCCCGCCAGATAATTGACATCTTAACAATGTTGCCTCTTCCAATTCATGAACATGATTTATCTTTTCATTTGTTTAGGTCTTTAATTTCTCTTAGAGTGTTCAGTGTAGAGTTCATGGATATATTTTGCTAGGTTTAGCTCTAGCTATTATGTTACTTGGTGCTATTACAAATTATATATTTTTCAAAAATTTCATATTCCAATTGATTGCTGTTAATATATAAGAATAGAATTGATTTTTGTATATTAACTTTGTGTTATAGAACCTTGCTAAATTGGTTTATTACAGTAGTTTTGTAGATTCCCTGGGATTTTCTGTGTAAACCATCATGTGCAAAAGGAACATTTTTATTTCTTCTTCTTTTTTATTTTTCTGAGACAGAGTCTCCTTCTCTTGCCCCGGCTAGAGTGCTGTGGTGTCAGCCTAGATCATAGCAACCTCAAACTCCTGGGCTCAACAATTCTGCCTCAGCCTCCCGAGTAACTGGGACCATAGGCATGTGCCACCATGCCCAGCTATTTTTTTCTGTTTTTGGTAGAGTTAGGGTCTCGCTCTTGCTCAGGCTGGTATTTCTTCTTTTTTGATCTTTTATGCCTTTTATTATTTTTTCTCCTTATTGCTAGGCCTTTTAGTGTTTAGTGTAATGCTAAATAGAGCAGATGAAAGTGGGTATTCTTGCCTTGTTCCTGATAGTAGGAGAGACACTTATTCTTTTACCATCAAATAATATTAGCTGTAGATTTTTCAGAGATACCCTTTATCAATTTGAGGAAGTTCCTTGTTTTTTAGTGTTTTTATCATAAATCTGAATCTACTGAAATGAGTGAGTTTTTCTCCTTCATTCTTCTAATATGGTGAATTACATTAACTTTTGAATGTTAAACTGGCGTTGCATTTCTGGGATGTGTATTATTTGTCATGGTATCTTATTTTTATATATTGTTGCATTTTCTTTGATTTTCCAATTCATTAAAGATTGTGTATCTAGGCCGGGTGCGGTGGCTCAAGCCTGTAATCCTAGCTGTCTGGGAGGCCGAGGTGCGCGGATCGTTTGAGCTCAGGAGTTCAAGACCAGCCTGAGCAAGAGCGAGACCCTATGTCTACTATAAATAGAAAGAAATTAATTGGCCAACTAATAGATATAGAAAAAATTAGCCGGGCATGGTGGCACATGGCTGTAGTCCCAGCTACTTGGGAGGCTGAGGCAGCAGGATTGCTTGAGCCCAGGAGTTTGAGGTTGCTGTGAGCTAGGCTAACGCCACGGCACTCACTCTAGCCTGGGCAATAAAGTGAGACTCTGTCTCCAAAAAAAAAAAAAAAAAAAAAGATTGTGTATCTATATGTGGGATATTAATCTGCAATTTTCTTTTGTAATGTCTTTCTTTGTTAGGTTTTGGTATTAGGGTTATGTCAGTTTCATAAAATGGGTTTGGTAGGAATTGGTGATTTCCACTCCTCTACTGAAAAAGCTTGTAAGATGGTATTACTTTCTCTCTAAAGTAAAAGTTAATATTACAGAATTAGCAACTAAAACTCTCTGGTTCTAAAGGGTTTCTTTTGGGAAAAGTTTTTGTTAAATTAAACTTCTTTACTAGTTCTACAGGGTTATTCAGATTTTCTATTCCTCCTGTCGATTTTGGTAAGTTATATATTTTTAAGAAATTTACTTTGTCTTAAGTTGTTGAATTTGTTGTTGTGAAGTTGTTCATATTATTATTTTAATGTCCTCTAAATGTCTCTGTGATCTGTGGTGATAAAACCTCTTTTTCATTCCAGATAGTGGTTAGTGATCTCTTTTCTTATCAGTCAGCTAAAAGTTTGTTATTTTTTTTCTTTGATCTTTTCAAAAAAACAATTGTAGGCTGGTTTTCTTTCACCTACTTTGGGTTTACTTTATGCTGCTTTTTCTGTTTTCTTGTGGTGAATTCTTAGGTTATTATAGTTCTTTCTAGTGCGAACATTTAAAGACTTAAGTTTCCTTTCAGTACTGCTTTAGTGGCATTCCACAAATTTTGATAAATGTATTTCATTTTCATTCAGTTTATGTTATTTTAAAATTGACTTTTTGATTTGTCTTTATGTCTCATGAATTATTTAGAAGTCTGTTGTTTCTAGATATTTGGAATTTTTCTAGATACTTTACGAATTTTAATAATTGCCCTGTAGTCAGAAAATGCACTTTGTATATTTTGATACTTTGATATTGATTGAGACCTGTGGTTTTGCTCAGCATGTGTCTGTCTTAGTACTGTTTGTTTTGAGTCTTTTGGTCTATCAGTTGTTGAGAGAGATATTAATCTATTATAGAATTGTCTATTTTTCTCTTTAATTTGGCACATTCTTGATTTATTTTGAGGCTCTATTAATAAACTTATTTAGGTCATTAAATATGAAATGCCTGAGTTTGAACCAAAAGTTTAGTTTATTATATCTCAAACAAAAAGTAGTACTATTAATTAAAGCATATGACTATTGACACAGTTTTGCCATCTTAACAATAGCTTGCTTATGCCAGCAGCGAAGAAGCCTGGAGAGCAAGTGGCCATGAAATCATAAAAGGCATTTTCCACAGCTTGTCGAGAACTGAATATTTTTCCTTACAAGAAGTGGTCCAAAGCCTGGAAGAAATAATAGTCAGTTGGTACAAGGTCTGGTGAATAATGGTGGATGACAGAGAGTTTCCAAGTCCAGCTGCTGTAGTTTGAGCAGTGTTGTTTGTGGAACATGTGGTCGAGTGTTGTCTTGCAATAGGATTGGCCTGTCTCTATTGACCAGTCTCGGCTGCTTCATGGCAAGCGTCCTCATCCTTTTGTCCAGTAGGTTGCAGTAGATGTCCGCTGTAATGGATTGACCAGGTTTTGTGAAGCCGTAGTGGATAATAGCAGTGCAGGACCGCCAGACACCATTAGCTTTTTTTTTGGTGAATATTCAGTTCTGGACTGTGTTTCGGCACTTCATCTTTATCCAGCCATGGTGCCGAACACTAGTGATTGTCAAAAAGAATCCATTTTTCATCACACATAACGATACAGTATAGAAATGGTTCAGCTTTATGTCATGACAGCAAAGAAAGACCAGCTATGAGATGTTTTCTCTCCTGATTCTTGTTTACTTCACGTGATACCCAACTGTGCAGCATCTTAACCTTGCCGATTTGTTTCAAACGGCCCAATATTGTTGGCATAGTAACATCAGACCTTGTTGGTAATGCACTCATAGGTTGAGATGGATTCACTTTCACTCCAGCTTTCAGCTCATATTGATCCACTTTGGTGTCAGGTCACCCACATGGCTCGTTCTCAAGATTAAAATCACCAGAACAGAATTTTTCAAACCACTGAGGTACTGTGCATTCATTGGCCACATCCTCTCAGACACTTCGTTGGTATTTCAAGCCGTGTGCGCTGCATTGTTTCTACGACGGAGCTCGTAGTCAAAAATAACAGGAATTTTTTGACTTATCCATGCTTTCACAAAAATTGCTCTAAAAGTTTTTTTGAAAGATAGTTACAAGCCAAACTGTGTTTGAAAGAATGAGGATGTACCTTCACAACAACAACAAAAAAGAAGTATCCAAGTGAAATGTCAGAGATTAACAATTGGCAAGCTTAAATTACTTAAACAAATCAGACATTCCATACTTAATAACCTAATATATACATTTTACAATAGTTATATCTTCGTGATGAATTATTCCTTTTATCATTATGAAATGAACTTCTTTATCTTCATTCTACTCTTTGTCTTTAAGTCTATTTTATCAGTTGTTAAATATAGCCATTTCTGTCTTCTATGCTTTCTGTTCCCATGGCATATTCTTTTCCATCCATTGACTTTCAACCATTCTTTGGCTTTGTATTTAAAGTGTGTTTCTTATAGACAGCTTATGGTAGCGTCATATGTTTTTATACACTCTGTCAATTCTTGCATTTTAATTGAAGTATTGAGACTAACATGTAATTCATACGGTTAGATTTAGGTGTACCATTATTTGTTTTCTGTTTGTCATCTCTATTTTTCATTCCTCTTTCTCTCTTTACTACTTTCAGTTGAATTATTTGAATTCTATTTTGCATTCCATTTAATTTGTCTCGGCTTTTTGGTGGTAGCTCTTTGTGTTATTTTTTTAGTTGTTGCTCTAGGGATTATAATATACATACATATCTGTCACAGTCTATTTAGAATTAGTAGTGTACCACTTCATGTAAAATGCACCCCATATAGTTGTCAAGTATATTACTACTACCTACATGAAAACCCCATCAGGCAGTGTTATAATTTTTCATACATATTTTTAAAAAACTGAAGAGGAAAAGAATCTTTTTTATTTACCATTTATGTTCATTTTTTCTTTATTCCTAACAATCCAGTTTTCTCTTTAGTATCATTTCCCTTCAGCATGAAGAATGGACCTCTGGGAAATGAAATCTCAGTTTTTCTTCACCCGAGAATTTTTTTTTTTTTTTTTTTTTTTGCCCTTGTTTCTGAAGGATATTCTGGCAATTCCTTTTTTTTCCCCCCAAGAACATTAAAGATGTTGTTTCACTGTATTTTGGCTTCTGTAGTTTCTGCTAAGAAGTCCATGGTCTTTGGAATCATTTCTTTGTTTGTATTGTACTTTTTATTTTTTCTTTTTACTATCCGCTATCAAGTTTTTTTTTTTTTTTTTTTTAATGTTTACCTGTTTGATTATCTTATGTGTAGTTTTGAGTTTCTTGAAGTTTTTCCTATTTGGGATTTGCTGAGCTTCTTTAATGTATATATTTATGTTTTTTTAACAAATTGGGAGATATTTTTGGCCATTATGTCTTTAAAATTTTTTCTGTCCCATTCTTTCTCCTCCTTTTGAAACCCCGTGACATGCATATTAGACATTTTGTGATAGTCTCACAGGTTCATTCTATTCCTCCCCCATGTCAGTTCTTCAGGTGGGATAACTACTGATCCATCTTCTGGTTCAGTGATTGTTTATTCTGCCATCTCTGTTCTGTTCTTGAGCCAATCCAGTGAAATTTCAGTTATTTTCAATTTCTAAAATTTCCATTTGGTTCTTTTTTATAGTTGCTATTTCTCTACTGAGAACTCCTATCTTTTCATTTATTTCAAGTGAAATGTTTTTCTTGTAAAGTCTAGTTATTACTGTTACTCTAAGGTCTTTGTGTGACTATTTCAGCGTAGGAGGCTTTGTCTGATAATTTCAACATCTAGGTGACCTTGGGCTTGACAAGTAGTGATTAATTTTTGGTTACCTGGCTATGAAGCCCTGGTTTCTGTTGGAGTTTTAGCTGCCTGTGCTGTTGTCACTATGCCGCTCTGCAACCAGGAATCACCCTCAGGGCAGAGTTATGAGGGGGGGAGAAATGGGAAATTTTCTCCCTTGCAGTTACTTCTCCATATTTTTACTGTCTTCCATATTTTTTCTGTTTATTTTTTTGAGACTGTACAGAGTCTGCACATATTTTTTTTTGTCCAAGTTTTCACTGGTCCTAATTAATAGGACCAGTGAACTGTCATGAGCTATGGTGGTGTATGGTGCCCCAGCACAATTGGTACTTTCCTGTTTGTTGCAGATACAATTAGATGTTAAAGTCTTGATGGAAAGTTGCATTTGGGTTGCAATTGAGTCTGTAATTTTTGTTTGTTAAAAAATATTAAGAACTATTGTGTAATAGGGTGCTATGGTCTTTCATTTAGCTTTAGAATTGCTTAATAGCATTATTATTTTTTGCCATTAAACTGATCCTTTGTGGTAGTTTAAAATTTACTACTCCCTTGGCTGGGCGCAGTGGCTCACGCCTGTAATTCTAGCACTCTGGGAGGCCGAGGCAGGCGGATTGCTTGAGGTCAGGAGTTCGAAACCAGCCTGAGCAAGAGCAAGACCCCGTCTCTACTATAAATAGAAAGAAATTAATTGGCCAATAATACATATAGAAAAAATTAGCCGGGCATGGTGACGCATGCCTGTAGTCCCAGCCACTCGGGAGGCTGAGGCAGAAGGATTGCTTGAGCCCAGGAGTTTGAGATTGATGTGATCTAGGCCGACACCACGGCACTCACTCTAGCCTGGGCAACAAAGCGAGACTCTGTCTCAAAAAAAAAAAAATTTACTACTCCCAAATGGAGTGTACCAAACCAAGTTCCTAAGCACTCTAAACTCTGATCACAAATTGCTTTGCTTTTTCCTAATTTTCTCAATTAATACGTTGAGCTGCTGTTTTTACCTTAGTAGTCTACTCTTTTCTGTTCTAAAAGACATGTTTAGTTTTTTTTATAGATAACTATTGGTAATAAGAACATATCCTTCCTCACTGCCTTCCTCTTCCCCCTTTGACAGGTTGACAGTAGAAGATAGTAGCTACAAAGTAGGTTCTATAACATAAGAAAATGATATTTTGAATCAATTCTTAGGTGTGTTGTTTGGACCGGGGATGAGCGAGTCTTCTTTTATAATCCCACCACTCGTCTTTCTATGTGGGACCGACCTGATGATCTGATTGGAAGGGCAGATGTTGACAAAATTATTCAGGAGCCCCCTCATAAAAAAGGAATTGAAGACATGAAGAAACTAAGTAAGTTTTAAATTAGGAATGTATCCACCAATTGAAATATTCTTTTAATATCTTGAGAAAAAATGTGAGGGCCATTTCGAAACTTTATTTTTCAAGGAATATAAGAAATTTTAGGGAAAAAACTGCTATGCTAGTTTGAGTGCGGTAATAGTGATTTAAAATTAAGAACTTGAATAAGATTATGCTTTGTAAAATATGTATGTTTTTAACTTCTTATCCTTCTTAAGACTCAGTTCAAGATATGTTGGTACTATTGCTGCTTACTTGATGCTTACTAATACTACCAAAGTGCTCCTTAGTGAGGTTTTCAGCACCTTTTGTGATGAGTAATATATTTTTTGAAATAAAACTGTCCAGAGGTTTTAAAAAATATTTTGTTTACAAAATTTTGTAAAAATACAAAAACTTTATTACTGAGAGTATAGAGACACCTAAATCTTAACTAAGAGATTATCTTTGAATCTACCTCATGTTTAGATGGAATTGCAGTGTATTGAGTATATATATATTTGTACATGATTTTTGTTGTATATTTCTTGTTGCTAATTTGCCCTTGTATTGATATGATTGTGTTTTTATTGAACCCTGGCCCCCATGTAGTACAGATGCAAGATACATGAATCATTTAATACTTCTAATGAAATAAATGCTAATATATATCACTTATAGTGATTGAGAAGTTTTCATGCCTTGTATGTATGTGGTGCTAACATTTTCAGCCTATGAGTAGTTTCCAAATCAGTATGACTTTGCCTGTCTCGTGCTGAAGATATTAGGTACCTCTTCAGCAATATTTGTTTTTTATAGGTATGGTTTAACGATACTTTATAATCATAGTATTGAATGATAACTTTTGAAACATTCGATTCATTCATTTGATAAGTACATTAATATGCATCATAAAAAGGTAATGTAAATCCTGAATCAAGAAAGTTTTATTTTTTGTATTTGTAAATTTAAGGTTTGGGCAAGAAACCATTGAAGATGAATTAAAAATTTAATGTAAAGAGAGGAGAAATAGAGGAAGTATAGAATTATGGTTTGTTTAGTGTTTTATAAAGGAATGAATATTGAGAGGTGGGCATTTTATACAGATAGTAATTTAAAAAGTTTGTGAACTACATGCATATAATTATTCATAACAATATTTGAAATGTTTTTGCCAGGGCACCCGACCCCAACAATGCTGTCCATCCAAAAGTGGCAATTCTCTATGAGTGCAAGTGAGTGAACTAACTATAGATTGTAGCTTCTTTTTAATACTATTAAAGCAAGTGTTCTGGTAGAGATTAACTGAAGAATTCATGCCTAAATATTTTAATTAAATTTTGTTCAGTTAAAGAAGAACAAGACCTAATGGAAGAGATTAATGAAGATGAGCCTGTTAAAGCAAAAAAACGGAAGTAAGTAATACATATAGTTTGTGTGATTCAGGTAGATTTTATCTTTTTAAAAATTGATTAGGTCATAATCAGTTTGTGAATGGAAGGGACAAGTAATGTTAATGTTAGGAGACAGAAGTCATGATTACATTCTTAGGATTGATATTAAATAGCTTTATTTTACAGTGTAGAAAATGTGTCCCTTCTGTTGCTAGATTTGTAAAAGATTTGATTATTCAAATATGTATTATGAAGCCACTGACATTTTTTAAATTGATTGATTACTTCTTTAGGAATTCATTAGATCTGAATTTTATAAATAAGTTCTTTCTGGATAAAGATCTCAATAGATAATTCCACAGCTCTCATAATAACTGACACAGACTTCTCTCTCTTTATATATTATCTTAATTTTGTGTCTTACCTAGTCCTGGAGTCTGTTATCATTACTACTTGCTAAGGAATGAACCGGTAGGCTTCGAAAGTACTCTGAGAGAAAGAAAATGTTAGAAGTTAAAGCATTAGCTTGGCCAGTGCTCTAGAGTTGTGTAAAATGTAAATGTTACTTATTATGGGGGGTGGAAGGGTGGGGTAGAGGGTGTGTGTGTGGGTGGAGTAGAATGGGACCATTATTTAGCAGCAAAAAGTAAAGTTTAAAGACATTAGAGACTGGTTAATCATAGTCCTTATCTGAAAAGGACAGATTGAATGCAGCCAAATCATGGCAAGGCAGTCAGTAAGACGACCCTTGTCAAGGGCTATTCTTTTTTAAAAAATTGTTTATTGGCATCAGTATTAAAGAAACTAAGATATTAAAGATAATCAGTCATAATCTGTTACCGTAACACAGCTATTTTAATTTCTGCAATTAACTTTTTAGTCCTTGACCAAATGTATAAGTATTTTTATTAGTTGTGATTAACTGATTTTGTGTTTTTAAAAAAATCTAGACTAAGACATGTTTTCTTAATTATTATAAATGACTGTATTCATTCTGTTTATGTACCATAATTTTGGATGTTTCTACAATGTTAAACTTTTAGGTTGTTTTTAATTGTTTGTTCTTATAGACAACTCTGTAAGGTTTTTAACTGCTTTTATCAGGAGAATGTCAAAGAAGTCCTTTATGTGGATTGCCCGAGCTTCTCTATTTAGGTACAAAGCTAAAAGCCTGTTTTTCCTGGCTTAGTTTTTCTTTTATTTCTTTAATTGAGATAGATAGTGATAGCTTGTATTGTGACATTTTTATTTAATATAATTCTGTAAAGGTTATTTGTTTTCATTAGTTATTGTATTTCTTGGATGTCTTTTAACTCTTTATTTAAATAGTTCTTAAATAAATTATTTTAAGAGGGTATATTGTTTGGCAAATTGCTTTTACCTGTTTGTTTTATGCATATCTTAGGTCACAGAGTATCTCGCTAAGTTCCTGCAGGTCATGGACTATGTCTTCTGTTACTTTTGATTCATTCCCTAAGTTGCTAATTACCTCTCAATATTTGCATTTGTGGGTTAGCCTTAGTTCCATTTAAATCTCCTGGGCTACCTACAGTTCCCTGTGTAGTGTGCTTTTGAATTTTCCAGATATTCTGTTTTCCTGATTCCATTAAGTTTGTATAGAGAATATGGGCCAATTTTATTAATAAACTTAGCAGATCATGTTTAAGGAGAAAGATCTGCTGAAATATATTCAAGTGTTATTCAACTACTTACTTTTTTGGATTATTTACATGAATGGGCCTTTTTCATAGTGCATGTTTTGAGAGGTGACTTGATTTTTGTGTTTACAATCTCACTTGAGTACCACATAGCAACAGGGTTGTCCTTAGCCCTGAGGTGCATTTTTGGAGGAACAAGAAGTAGTTTAGTTGATGAATAGTTCTAATTCTCCCTAACTACTCCTGGGCCCATGTTGTTCTCTGGGACCTGTCCTTCAACTTAAATCTCAACTTATCACCCAGAAAGTGAGTAATAAAAATGTCAGGTAGGTAAGGTATATATCTCACATATTCACTTGGCCAAGTTTACAGATATTTTAATTTTATTTTCAAGATAAATGCTTGAGATTACTAAAATATAATACCACTTAATTACAAATTTTTATTAGATTTTAAAAATATATTTTACATATTTAAAATGTAAAACATTTTGAAAAATACTGTTTTTTTTCTATATTATTTTAAGAACTAGAATGATATTCTGTGCTGTTTGATTCTTACACATAGTTTTACTACAGTGTTAGCTAAGCATTTTTTTATTTTTAATTAGGTAGTTCACTTTTTGTGTATCAGCTACTGTTAGGGAGATACAGCACATTATAAAGTTATATATTTTTTCTTAACAATGTAGCCATTGTAACATCATTAGAAGCTCATTATAATTTTATTATTATAAAGAAAGTTGTTTATCCTTTAAAGTTCATTTGAAACCCTCAGTATAATTTATTTTTGCCAAAAATATGCTGCTCAGTAGTGAGTCTTGGAAATTCCATTGATTTTAAGATTTTAGTAAGATTCATTATTAATATTTTGTCAATTGATGCCTTATATTTTATTTTTTATTTTTTATAGGAGAGACGATAATAAAGACATTGACTCAGAGAAAGAAGCTGCCATGGAAGCTGAAATTAAAGCTGCCCGAGAAAGGGCCATTGTCCCTCTGGAGGCTCGAATGAAGCAGTTCAAGGACATGCTGCTAGAGAGAGGGGTCAGAAAACAATCTTTGGGGGAGATATTTCTGTTTTGTATAAGTAATATAAATATGTCTTGCTAAAAGGTCAAATCTAAGGTTAGTGCTCATGTTGTGGGGGGGGGATAAGGGAACCCTATCAAATTACTGTACTTTTTTTGCAAACAGCCTATTTCTTGGCTAATCATGTCATGTAACTAAATGCCATTTTACTGTCCTTTTAAGTACAAATAACATTTAACATTTATTGGGTCATTAAATTTTGGTGAGTAATGTAAGACAAGTATTAACATTACAGAATGGCGGACTACTTGGGATAGGTAAGGTACATATGATTATTCTTCCTTTAATTTTTTCAGAATGGTTTTGGTTAAAGGAGAACTGATACTTTATGATATTATTAGAAGCTCAATTGAGAAGGGATTTCAACCTTTTGGATTATATTCAGATTCATTTGAATAAGTAAAATTGTTCAATTTTAAATCACAGTATTGTTCACAAGATTGGAACAAGCATGGGAAATCAAGATGCAAATCTTCAAGGCTTTTTCTGATGTACTGATTTTTAAAATGTCACACAGTGGTGGTTATTTTAATGAGTAATTAAGTGTGTGTTATTTCTATATAATATAGAAATGTTCAGAGCCAATTAGTGTGGAAATTTGCTATTGCTAGTCTCCCACTGCTTGTCATTTATTAGTGATGGAAACTTCAGTATGGTTTTTATGTCTCCTTTATAAACAGATATCCTGTAGATTTCAAGCAAAATTATGACCTTTATGTTTTTAGAGCAAACTTAATTATGAGGCAATACGTTTTTATTTTAAAGGTATCTGCTTTTTCAACATGGGAGAAGGAGTTACACAAGATAGTTTTTGATCCTCGGTATTTACTTCTCAATCCTAAAGAGAGAAAACAGGTAAAAGGAAAATGACTTTATTAAGGAAATGTATATCTCCTGCCACCATACTTTTTAAATTGTAAGGAATAAAGTACCATCCTTTTTTTCCCCCCTAACATAGTACTTCAAAAAGATAGTCTTGCATCTTAGAGCACAGTCATCTGTGTGTCTATGGACATTTCAGAAATACTTGGATATTTTTGCCCTCATGGATGTGGCTTTTGTGTGAATGTTTTGTCCTTGAGCCTTTTATACTGAGGTTATCTACTTTAAAATTTCATTTCACATGCACTTATTAATTTGCCTTTTTTGGGCAAAGGATGCAAATTTAGAGTAGAAAAAATAGCAAAATATGATGCGTAAAAGGGGGAAAACACCTGTAGTCCTGTCTATCCGAAGGATATGGCCAGTCTCAAACACTGGTTTATAACCTTGACTCTTCCATATCAGTGTGTACATGTATGTATGTGTGTGTATTGTAGATAGACCATACTTACAGACATACATTTGTCTCGTACATTCCACACACAAAGTTCACATCTAAGTAGCATCTATTAAAATAGCGGTTTTCGGCCGGGTGCGGTGGGTCACGCCTGTAATCCTAGCTCTCTGGGAGGCCGAGGTGGGTGGATCATTTGAGCTCAGGAGTTCGAGACCAGCCTGAGCAAGAGCGAGACCCCATCTCTACTATAAACGGAAAGAAATTAATTGGCCAACTAATATATATAGAAAAAAATTAGCCGGGCATGGTGGCACATGCCTGTAGTCCCAGTTGCTTGGGAGGCTGAGGCAGCAGGATTGCTTGAGCCCAGGAGTTTGAGGTTGCTGTGAGCTAGGCTGATACCACGGCACTCACTCTAGCCTAGGCAATAAAGTGAGACTCTGTCTCAAAAAAAAAAAAAAAAAAATAGCGGTTTTCATCATGTCAGAGAAAGGGCTACTTCAGGATTTTTGTTGAACTACAGTAGCACAGACTAGAGTTGCCTTGTTACTGAGTTGCTGTTTATTCCCATGATGATTTGGTTACATACCATTTCATGGTGATTGCTCCTTCTAAAGCATTGTACACTTCCATCTTAACCAAATTTCTGAGTTACGTGAACCATCCTTACAATGATCTCTGTAAAACGGTGAGTATGTTGAACCACTTGGTGCAGTGCTATTGAGCTGTAAGATTTCATTTGATAACAGTAGTGTCTATCTCCATATTTATATAGTTGTAACGATTGTAATAATTCTCTATATAGTTTGTGCCATTATGTATGTCTAATCATGGACTTTAATGAAGAGGAAAAGTGTGTCAGACACGAATTTTAGTACTTATAATAGATATGGCTTTCCAGATATATTTGCATCTGCATTTCAAGCCTTATAGCCTATTTTAAAAAATAATCTGTTTGTGTATGATCTCAATCTTGTCTCAGTCAATGGCTCTGTCAAAACCTGTAAATCAGTCTTGATTCTTTGCTTTTCCCACTGTCTATTTCCAGTCTATCAGCAAATCTATCTTCAAAAAGTTTTCTAAATCTAACCTTTTATCCAACAGTTTCCCCACTAACACCTTAATCCAAGCCACCATGATCATCTTTCATCCCCTATGTGCCCCTAATTGATGTCCTTCCTTCTTTCTCCTAATTTTTAGTTCTTTTTCCATACAGAAGCCAGAGTAATTTTAAACTTTAAGTGAGATCAAATTAAGTCAGTGTTCCCTTGCTAAAAACTGTCCAGTATTTCTCATTTCATTTAGGATAAAATTGAAACTTTTTCATGGTTTCTAACATTCTACGTGTACTCCTTCCTGTATTGTATATCTTTTGATGCTCTTTTCTTATGTTCATCCACTGTAGCCACACTGGCCTTGATACTCAGCAAAGCAGGCACATTCTGATGTTTCCTATTCCCTTTATATGGAATGTTCTTTCAGTTATCTCTTTGCCTTCTTTTCTTTTCTTTCTTCATAGTACTGATAGCTCTAATTATTTAAAATTATGTTATCACCTGTCTCTTCCTGTGAAATATAAATTCTTTAAGGGCAGGAACTTTGTCTTGTTCATTGCTCTGTGTGTAGTGCCTGAAACAATGCCTAATCTAAATATTTCTAAAGACTTTAAAATTTTTTACGAATTATTCTTTGTATCATTGAGTGTTACAGTTTCTGTTTGAGTAAAATTATAAGTAATATATTGAGAACTACAGTTCCTTCCTAATTTTGAAAGCATTGTATAAGCTGATAGTGGTATCTTCTTAATAAAATTACACTTAAAAAGAGAACATATTATTATTATTATTTTATTTATTTTTTTTGAGACAGAGTCTCACTCTGTTGCCCAGGCTAGAGTGCCATGGCATCAGCCTAGCTCACAGCAACCTCAAACTCCTGGACTTGAGCAATCCTCTTGCCTCAGCCTACCCAGTAGCTGGGACTATACGTGCATACTCCGCCACACCCAGCTAATTTTTCCTATTTTTAGTTGCCCAGCTAATTTTTTTTCTATTTTTAGTAGAGATGGGCTCTGGCTCTTGCCGAGGCTGGTCTCGAACCTGGTCTGACCTCAAGTGATCCTCCCACCTCGCCCTCCCAGAGTGCTAGGATTATAGGTGGGAGCCATTGTGCCTATATTGTTTTGCTATTTTGTATAAAAATTCTACCTAAAATTTCGCATGCCTTTTATGTTGATTTTTTTTATTATAACTGGAGTATAAGAACTGAGAGGAAAGAGAAATTAACCTCTGACATTAAAAAAAATATTTTTTTGACTATTTGGTTTTATTATTTGCATAGGACTATAAAATCAAGGAAAAATTAGAAAGGTGCTTGGTTATATATTGGTACTTTGTAATGAATTTCATATTTGAAAATTATAGTTTGATTTTTAAAACACTAACAGCTCCATTGATGCCTCATAATCTAAAATTATATTTCAAGTCTTTCCTTTTCTAGTTATTTGTAGATTTACATATATTTTGAATCAATATAAAAGATGTATTCGATGTAATTGTAACATAATTTTTCTTAGTCTTGTTTTTGATAAAAAGTGACTTAAAGGGTCATAAATGTTTTTACTTGTTTTATTGACAGATTTTCAATGAATAACATTTTTCAAAAAAACCAGATTGTTTCCATGCTGTTAAAGGCTTCTAAAAATGTCTTTTTAAATTATTGATTGATGTAGGCTTTTATGTAGTTAGTAGTTATGCTAACACTTTAAGATAAGTTGTCTCTTATTTTAAAATAAACATCTTAAAAGCATTTATTCTAAGAACTAGAACAAGACAAGGATGCCTACTTTCCTGTTCTCATTCAACATAGTGCTAGAAGTCTTAGCCAGTGCAATTAGGCAAGAAAAATAAAGGGCATCCAAATTGGAAAGGAAGAATTCAAATTGTCCCTGATCCTATATATGGAAAAACCTAAATACCCAAAACTCATTAAAACTGGGGTTGCAGGATAAAGTTGCAGGATACAAAATTAGTATAAAAAATCAGTAGTATCTCTATACATAAACAACAAACTAGCCGAAAATAAGAAGGCAGTCTCATATACAATAGCTACCAAAAAATAAATAATTAGGAGTAAATTTAACCAAGAAGACTTCTACAAAGGAAACACTGATGAAAGAAATTGAAGAGGATACAAACATGGAACGACATCCCATGCTCATGGACTGGAAGAATTATTGTTTAAATGACAATACTTCCCAAAGCAATCTATAGATTCAGTGCAATTCCTATCAAAATACCAATGATATTCTTCACAGAAATAGGGAAAAAAATCTTAAAATTTTTATGGAACCACAAAAGACTTCAAATGGCCAAAGCAATCTTGAGCAAAAAGAAAAAAGCTAGAGATATCACAGTAGCAGACCTCAAAATATGCTACAAAACTATAGTGGCCAAAACATCACAGTACTGGCATAAAAACACACATAGATGATTGGAATAGAATAGAGAACCCAGAAAATTAAGTTGTATATCTATAGCTAATTGATTTTTGACAGAGGTGCCAACAATACTCATTGGGGAAAGGACAGTCTCTTTAATAAGTGGTGCTGGGAAAACCATTCTGGATATCCATATGCAGAAGAATGAAACTAGAACTCCACCTCTTCATATGAAAATCAACTCAAAACAGGTCGGGCTCACGCCTGTAATCCTAGCACTCTGGGAGGCTGAGGCGGGCGAATTGCTCAAGGTTAGAAGTTCGAAACCAGCCTGAGTAAGAGCGAGACCCCGAGACCCTGTCTCTACTATAAATAGAAAGAAATTAATTGGCCAGCTAATATATATATAAAATTAGCTGGGCATGGTGGCACATGCCTATAGTCCCAGCTACTTGGGAGGCTGAGGCAGCAGGATTGCTTGAGCCCAGGAATTTGAGGTTGCTGTGAACTAGGCTGACACCACGCACTTACTCTAGCCTGGGCAACAAAGCGAGACTCTGTCTCAAAAAATTAAAAAAAAAAAAAAAATATATATATATATTGTGTGTGTTATTCAGAGCTTTTAAAGATTGACAGTATTACATTAGGATAATCCATTATCAACATGGTTAATCAGCATCATCACCGTTCACTGAATCACTGTCAAATTATAAATTGAATTCAATTGATATGAGAAATAATGGAGACCCATACTTTTAGTATACTTATGTTTTTTTAATAAGAATTTAGTTTTTATATTTTAAAATTTTAGAATATTTCACCTTTTTTTGTTTGTTTTTTTTCCATTTTTTAAAAATTATTTCAGCATATTATGGGGGTACAGATGTTAAGGTTACATATATTGCCCATGCCCTCCCTCCCCCCTCGAGTCAGAGCTTCAAGTGTGACCATCCCCCAGACGTTGCACATCTCACTCATTATGTTTGTATGGACTCCTCCCCTACTCTCCCCTTCTGACACCCAATAAATGTTATTCCTGTATGTCCGCTTAGATGTTGATCCGTTAATACCAATTTGCTGGTGAGTACACGTGGTGCTTGTTTTTCCATTCTTGAGATACTTCACTTAGTAGAACGGGTTCCAGCTCTATCCAGGAAAATACAAGAGGTGCTATATCACCATTGTTTCTTAAAGCTGAATAGTACTCTGATACACATATACCACATTTTATTAATCCACTCATGTATTGATGGGCACCTGGGTTGTTTCCACACCTTTGCGATTGTGAACTGTGCTGCTATAAACATTCGAGTGCAGGTGTCCCATTTGTAGAGTGTCATTTGATCTTATGGGTAGATGCCCAGTAGTGGAATTGCTGGATCAAATGGTAGATCTACTTGTATCGCTTTAAGGTATCTCCATAATGCTTTCCACAGAGGCTGAACCAGTTTGCAGTCCCACCAGCAGTGTAGGAGTTTTCCTATTTCTCAGCATCCACGCCAACATTTATTGTTTGGGGACTTTTTGATAGAGGCCATTCTTACTGGAGATAAGTGATATTTCATTGCAGTTTTGATTTGCATTTCCATGATGATTAGAGATATTGAGCATTTTTTCATATGTTTGTTGGCCTTTATTCTGTCTTCTTTTGAAAAATTTCTGTTCATGTCCTTTGCCCACTTTTTGATAGGGACTGTTTGATTTTTCCTTGCTGATTTTCCTGAGTTCCATATAAATTCTAGTTATCAGCCCTTTATTGGTTGCATAGCTTGTGAAAATTTTCTCCCATTCTGTGGGTTGTCTGTTTGCTCTCTTGACAGTTTCTTTGGCTGTGCAGAAGGTTTTTAATTTGATCAGGTCCCATTTATTTATTTTTGTTGCTGCCGTGATTGCCTTTGGGGTCTTCTTCATAAATTCTTTGCCTAGGCCAATGTCTAGAAGAGTATTTCCAACGTTTCCCTCTAGGATTCTAGTAGTTTCACACCTAATGTTCAAGTCTGTTACCCAGTGTGAGTTGATTTTTGTGAGAGGTGAAAGGTGTGGGTCCTGTTTCAGTCTTCTACATGTGGCTGTCCAGTTTTCCCAGCACCATTTATTGAATAAGGATTCTTTTCCCCAGTGTATGTTTTTGTCTGCTTTGTTGAAGATTTGTTGGCTATATGAGGATGGATTTATATCTGGGTTCTCTGTTCTGTTCCACTGGTCAATGTCCCTGTTCTTGTGCCAGTCCCAAGCTGTTTTGATTACTATAGCCTTATAGTATAGTTTGAAATCTGGTAAATGGATACCTCCTATTTTGTTTTTATTGCCTAGGATCAATTTTGCTATACGGGGTGTTCTCTGGTTCCATACGAAGCGTAAAATTATATTTTCTCTGTGAAAAATGATGATGGTATTTTGATAGGGATTGCGTCGACTCTGTAGGTCACTTTGGGTAGTATAGACATTTTAACAATGTTGATTCTGCCGACCCATGAGCATGGTATATTCTTCCATCTGTTTACGTCCTCTCCTATTTCCTTCTTCAGTGTTTCATAGTTCTCCCTGTAGAGGTCTTTTACCTCCTTAGTTAAATATATTCCAAGGTACTTTATTTTCTTTGTTGCTATTTTGAAGGGAATTGAGTCTTTGATTTGTTTCTCACTTTTACTGTTGTTGTCGTGTATGAATGCCTCTGATTTCTGTGTATTGATTTTGTATCCTGAGACTTTACCAAATTCATTTATCAGTTCAAGGAGTCTCTTGGTTGAATCCTTGGGGTTTTCTAGGTATAATATCATGTCATCAGCAAAGAGTGAAAGTTTGATCTCTTCTGCTCCCATTTGGATGCCCTTGGTTTTGCTCTCTTGTCTGATTGCTATAGCAAAAACTTCCAGCTATATGTTGAATAAAAGTGGAGATAGTGGGCAACTGTGTCTTGTTCCAGTTCTAAGTGGGAATGCTTTCAATTTTTCCCCATTCAGTATGATATTGGCTATGGGTTTGTCATATATGGCTTGTATCATTTTTAGGTAAGCCCCGTCTATGCCTATTTTGTCGAGCGTTCTTATCATAAAAGGGTGTTGAATTTTGTCAAATGTTTTTTCTGTGTCTATTGAGAGGATCATATGGTCTTTTAAACTTATGTTTTGAAGAAAAACATACATGTAGAAAAGATTAAAAATCATAAGATTCACAAAATTAACATATATAATTGCCTTGATCAAAAAATGGAACATTACCAGCACCCTAGAACCTGCCTTTGAAGGCTTAAACAGCATAGCCCTTTAGTATATATTTTTGCTTATGCCTATAAAAGTGAACTAGGAATTATTCTTAAAATGTACAAACTTTTATGGTATTTATTATAACATTTTGTTCATGAGTTAAAGATAAAATAACTGCTTAAAATAGGGAACTTAAAGACAAGTATATTTAGAAGAGTGACACAGTTAAACAGGAGATATTTGAAAGAATAACAGAACCCTTTATTTTTCTATGAAATGTTCATGTAAGTCCCTTGGATTTTATGTATCATTTAATACTTTTATAAGTAAGAAAGTACATACTGAGGAAGGAGAAAGGAGTTGGAAATGTTCTCTCCCTCTTCCTTCAGCATGCACATACTTTTGTATGGTTTACTGCAATGCTATATTTAATGGGTATTGATGGTGACCTGTATGTCTAGCCGGAGGCTGGTGAGGTAATTGTAGATAGGGTAATACCCCTTTATCTGTTGGGGACACATTCCAAGACCCCTCAGTGGATACCTGAAACTGAGGATAATACTGAACTCTATATATACAATATGATGTTTTTCCCTATACATACTTACCTCTGTTAAGTTTAATTTATAAATTTGACACAGAGAGATATAACAATAACTAATAATAAAATAGAACATTGTAACAATATATTAGAATAAGTTATGTGAATGTGGTCTCGTAATCTCATAGTATCTTATTGTACTATACCATGAGTAACTGCATAGTCTGTTTCCACTATGTTTTTTCTATTTAGGGGTCTGTTTTTCATGTTCAGGAGTTTGTGTATTCCTTAGGTGTCTTGTAGACCTTAACTACTCAAGATTAAGAATGAAGCACTAAAACACTATTTGGGCACTCTTAGCATCTGGGTGGGCCCTCATGATTTTGGGCTTTAGTGCAGGGTGGTAGTTTTCAACCAGGAACAATTTTGCCTCCTGACATTTTTGATTATTACAACTGAAGTGGGTGCTGCTGGCATCTAGTGGGTAAAGGCCAGGGGTACTGCTAGTTGTCTGGCCCAAAATGTCAGTAGTGCCAAGGTTGAGAAACCTGTAGAGTGATTTAGGCTGATTTGTTGAGCATCCCCCGAAGCCACAGTTTTTTAGACTGGTCAGACTTCTAGTCTCTTGGCTGGAGGGCACAGATCTTTTTGCTTTGGTTGTGAGAGACCTGTCTGTTAGTATTTGGTATATAAGTTTTTGGTTAATCCCCATGTTCTAAGTCTGGTACTCCTCATTACCAATTCATATTTTAACAGTTCAGAGACTCTGTTCTACCTTGTAGACCAGGAGTCAGCAGACTTTTAGCAGAGTATTATAGGCTTTGTGGGTCATATAGTCTCTGTTGTAACTGATCTTTTAGTATGAAAGCAGCCCTAGATACATGTAAAGGAATGAGCATGACCATGTTTAAATAAAGCTTTATTTATGGACACTGAAATTTGAACTTCATGTAATTTTCATGTGTCATGAAATTTTCTATTGATTTTTGTTTTCTCCAGCCCTTTAGAAAAGTAAAAACTATTCTTGAGTTATACAAAAATAGCTGGTCTCCCAGATCTTTGGTTTGCCAAATCTTTGCTTTATAGACTAAGCCATTTGTCTTTTACTGGGGTCCAGGAGTGGCAGTGCCCAGAAATATAAAGTTGGTGAGGGAATCTAGCAGTTTAACTACTTCTTAAATAACCTTTCATCAATTAAGTCATTACTGTAGTCATCCTTACTGTACTATCTATTCCTAAGCTATTTGAGGATTTTCTGATTTATAAAAGGAATAGGGTTGCTTTTTTGTTTCTTGACTGCTAGACTGTACTCAGTTCTCTCACATTTATCACGTCCTTTACCACTTGTTCGTCTGTTTGGCAACTTCCCAAATTGCTGTTTCTCTTTTTTTCATTTTGCTGTCGTTGTTGGTTTATGACTTAATAAAGAAATTCCTCTGCTGTCATTTTATTAAGATTTGAAGAAAGCTGGAAGTAGATGTTGATGTTCAGTTCATCATCTTGGCTGTGTATTATTAAGTAGGAGAAAATACCACAGAATAGATACAAAGCATAATCTCAGTTTGGTGAAAATGATTATGCCCTAAGAGAAGCATAGAAATAAACTGTAGATTCTATACCATTGATGTTTCTAGAACGGATTTCAGAGGACTATGATTTCTCTTAAACATTTCTAAATAGCTTGAAATGTTTATAATAATCATGTATTTAATTTGTAATCAGGGAAAAATTAGAGGCTTTTTTCTGTTTTCTTTTGTTCTGGAAGCCTAAGCAGAGAGCTTTATACTTGTGTAATATTTCAATGAAGCGTTAAAGTGAGACTTGCTATATAAATAATCTGCATATAATTATAGATAATTAGTATATTGTTCCTATTATATATAGTTTAGTCAAAAACCATGGTTTAGTAGTCCTTTTTTTATACATTCAGTGTTTTGGTGGTTAAATTACCTATGTGAAAAAGACTAACTTGTCACATTGGTGTATTTTTGTAATAGGTGTTTGATCAGTATGTAAAGACCAGGGCAGAGGAAGAACGCAGGGAAAAGAAAAACAAAATAATGCAAGCCAAGGAAGATTTCAAAAAAATGATGGAAGAAGCAAAGTTTAATCCAAGGTATGTTTATTCATTTCTATCAGATAATCAAAGTATTATATGTATTTTCTACTAAGATCAGTCTTTAAAACTAAAAATATATACATATGTATCTTTTGGAGATTTGGACATTAAAAGATCCTTATTTGATTATTGGTTTCTGTCTTTCAAATCTTTATTCTTAATATGTTTCCTTCAGAGGAGTCCTAGGTGCTTTAAGAAGGATACCTTTGATTTAAATGCTTCCCTGTTAGAATAAGTTATTCTCTAGAAACTGGTAAATTATAGAAAAGCTCTCCCTATCTTTGTAATGCTTTTTACATAATAAATTGCAGAGGAAGAACCTTATTTTGATTGGAGTGGTGAAGGACCTTTTACCACATCAATTTCAAAATTTCCTAAGTGTATAGATTATGATTTTGTCTGACATTTGCAATAGATTGTTAATGTGTATTGAATATATGTAATAGGTTGGAGAAAATGAGACATTTTAAACTTCTTTGCCTAGCATTATAATCACAACAATAATAGCAGTAATTACTGGGTATTTTATGTTCTTGTGTGCACTTAATACATATATGTAAACATATGTGCACTTAAAGGATATATTTTTAAATGTATGCACACACATACCTTACAGTCCTAGGAACATCCAGTATAATTTAGGTACTCAATGTGATACCTTGTTTTACAGATAAGGAAAGTAAGCCAAGCAAATTAGGTAGCTTGCCCACGTGAAACTGGGATTTCATCTTGATTCCAGTGTTGTACAGAATTACAGTCAGAGAGAATTACTCTTATTTATGGCTTAGTTGTGACAGTAGTGGTATCAGGTTACTGTGAATACCTCAGCAAATGGAGAATTTCTAAAACTGTAGAGTAGAATCAGGGCGTCTCTGGGTTAAATGTCACTTTTTATAGAAGTTGATCTTATTTAAACAGTTATTTTCTTTTTTATAAATTTATTCATGTCATCCTTGTGTAGGGACCATGCTAATCTTCTCTGTATCATTCCAATTTTAGTATATGTGCTGCCAAAGCAAGCACTAAACAGTGCTAAACATTTTTGTCCATGGAGATAGTGAGGACTAATGTTTGAGAAAGTATATTTACTATATAATTTTATATTTGAAATATAAAGGGAAATCTATGGCATTAATACAAATTTTAAAAAATAAAGCTAATAGAGTATTTGTGGCTAAGAAGAATATAATACTCTTTATGGAGTAATGGAGGTTCAGACTCTCCAGAGGCTTTTGAGCTTTTTCTTAAGAGTGAGTTCATGGGTTAAAGTAGTTGAGATTGGATTATAAAGACATTTTGAAGGGCAATTGAGTAAATTTGAATAAGAACTGGATTTCACAGAATTAGTAATTTTTCTTGGGTATTATGGTTATAGAGGGAAAAGGCTTTACTCTTAGGAGTTACATGCTGAAATATTTATAGATGCTTTATGATGTCTATAGCTTATTTCCAAATGATTCTGTAAAATGTATTTATTAAAACCTTTTATGGTTCTGGGAATAATTAAGACTCCAAAGAGGTTTCTTTTTTGTATATCTGACTAAATTTTACTCTATCATAGTTCCCTACTGTTGTTCTTTTTGGGCAGATAGAATCGTTAAAGTTATCTGTACTATGTAGGTTACTTCAGAAAATAAAACCATCAGGCACTTGGGGCATTGTGCTATGTTGCTATATTTATACATCTAACTCCAGAATATAGATCAGGACCATTTTTAGTAAGTAGAAAGATAAAGGAGAAAAAACTTAAAAATGAGAAAATACTGTCCATGAACATAATTTTAATTTTCTTTTTGTATTGGGAGAAACCCACTATTAAAAAACTCCAGTAAATGTAAGGCCACTGGAGTTTGTTACAAGGGGAAAGAATGATTGGGGAGAATTACTTAACTGTACCTGTCTCTTCTATGTCTTATTTCTTTTTTAATGGAAATTTAAAACATACCTCCCACAGTCAACTTCTGATCATTATACTATCTTCCCATTCCCTCCCACCAACCATTACCTACTTCTCCACAAAAGATCTTTTCCTACATCCGTTTCAAAGTAGGACTTTTCACAGTTAAGAAGTAAGTCATACAGAGACATCTCCATGATCTGGGCACAGTGGCTCGTGCCTGTATTCCTAGCACTTTGGGAGGCTAAGGTGGGAGGATCTCTTGAGGCTTGGAGATAGAGACTAATCTGGGCAACAAAGCAAGACCTCATCTCTGCAAAAAGTAGAAAAATTAGCCTGACATGGTGGCACACACCTGTAGTCCCAGCTGCTTGGGAGGCTGAGGCAGGAGGATCACCTGAGCCCAGGTGTGTGAGGTTGCAGTAATATTGCACTCTCACCCAAGGTACCAGCAAGACCCTGCCTCCAAGAAAAAAATACATCACATTTCCAAGGGAGTCTAATGCTATTAAAAAAACTTCATTTTAGTCTGTTCTGGTTAAAAATATTAAATATTTTACTTATTATTGATAATATAAATACTATAATAATTCATATCTCACTTTTGCAAATTGATTTTACATTTTTGAAAAAGTTTATTTTATTTATTTATTTATTTATTTTTTTTTGGAGACAGAGTCTCACTTTATTGCCCAGGCTGGAGTGAGTGCCGTGGCGTCAGCCTAGCTCACAGCAACCTCAAACTCCTGGGCTCAAGCAATCCTGCTGCCTCAGCCTCCTGAGTAGCTGGGACTACAGGCATGCGCCACCATGCCCGGCTAATTTTTTCTATATATATTAGTTGGCCAATGAATTTCTTTCTATTTATAGTAGAGATGGGGTCTCGCTCTTGCTCAGGCTGGTCTTGAACTCCTGAGCTCAAACGATCCGCCCACCTCGGCCTCCCAGAGAGCTAGGATTACAGGCTTGAGCCACCGCGCCCGGCCTAAAAGTTTATTTTTTAATCATAATAATGCAGATTGAGTATCCCTTATCTGAAATTATTAGGACCAGAATTGTTTTAGATTTGGCTTTTTTGTGTGTGTGCAATATTTGCATTATACTTAACTGGTTTTGAGCATCTGAAATCTGAATTCAGTGTCATGTTGGCACTCAAAAGGTTTGGATTTTGGAACTTTTGGAATTTGGGATACTTAACCTGTACTTGCTTTTTCCATTTTAAAATTATAAAGCAAGATGTTTAATTTATCATGAAAAGAAAATAGATTGAATGGAGAACATGTGATCCTTTTTCTGGAATGTACATTTTTATTTTATGTAAAATTTTGTTGTGGTTACTTATCTGTTGTTCAAACCAGATTTGCAAGATATTCTATTGTTAAAAATGTTAAATTAATGATATTTGATATTGTGAGTAATATTCGTTGCATACAAAATATTAATTAGAATCTGGCTTTGGCCAGCAAAGGTTAAAAATAACAAACCAATGTTAGCTGTGAGTGATTCTCTTAACCTTCAGTTGATGTTTTAAATTCTAAATCCTGAATTTAACTAGCCAATTTTTTCTTTATAATTAAAGCTGATAACATAACCTATGTTATAACACATAAGAGAATGTGTTTTATTTTTTTTGTTGTTGAAATAGTTAAATAGTTTTTTTTTTAATTGAGACAGAGTCTCTCTCTGTTGCCTGGGCTAGAGTGCCATGGCGTCAGCCTAGTTCACAGCAACCTCAAACTCCTGGGATCAAGCAATCCTTCTGCCTCAGCCTCCAAGTAGCTGGGACTACAGGCATGCACCACCATGCCCGGCTGATTTTTTTCTACATAATTTTAGTTGACCAATTAGTTTCTTTCTATTTATAGTAGAGATGGGGTCTTTCTCTTGCTCAGGCTGGTTTCGAACTCCTGACATTGAGCGATCCTCCTGCCTCGGCTTCCCAGAGTGCTGGGATTACAGGTGTGAGCCACAGTTAGCCTGGCCTAGTTAAATAGTTTTTAAAGGGGAAAATAAGCTTTATTTTTTCTTCTAAAGCATGGAAAATATGGGAGAGTCAGTTATGAGAGTAAGTTTTTACTATACAAGGTGAAAACTTCAGACATTAACATATATCCCACATGTATGAAGTACCTTTTATTTATAAAGAAACTTCTTTTTTTTATACCTATGTTAATTAGTCCTCATAGGCTTCATCTTTTTATTTAACCTCCTTGGAGTTTGCTGAACTTTTCAGTGTTTAAAATTGGTGTTTTTCATCAAATTTGGGAAGTTTTTGGCTAGTAATTATTCCACCCTCATTCACTCTTCTATTTTTTGGAATTCTGATTACATATATATTAAAGTGTTTGATACTCTAACATTTCCCTGAGACTGTTCCCCTATCCCAGTCTTTTTCTGTCTCTTCTTTTGATTAGATAATTGTTACTGATCTAACTTTATATAGTAGTTGACTTTTAGTCTGTTATGTCTACTCTCATGTTAAGCCTATCCAGTTAATTTTCCCTTTCAGTTACTTTTGGGTTCTTTTTTATATTTTCTGTATCTCTGCTGAAATTCCCTATTCATTCATTTTAAAACCATGTTTTCAATTCTTTGTACCTATTTTTCTTTAATTCTTTCAACATAATTGTAATAGTTGTTTAAAGGCAATTGCTTACTTAGAACAACATCTGGATATCTTAGGTTCAGTTCGTATTGACTTTTAAGTTTTTCCCCCCTATGGGTCACATGTTTCTTTCTATGTTAGTGATTTTTGATTGAATATTGGACACTGTGGATAATGTATAGAAATCTGGAATCTGTGACCTTCTGCTGAACAACCAGGATTCTTGTTTTAGCACACAGTTCAGTTACTGGCTGCCCCCTTAGTTTTAGGCTTAATGTTATGCTTTGTTATTATGGATTTCTGAAAGTAGAGTGTGGTTCTCTCAGCCCATCCCCAAGTCTCTTTCCTTGTTGATCTTCTGTAGATTTTGTTGGCTTGATACTATTCTTCCTCCAACACTCTGAAATCTCTATTATCTGTTTTTCACTCTTAATCCCATGGCAGCTTGGTATAGGGAGTGATTTTTTTTCCCCTGCTATTGTGCAGCTTGGCCTTGGTTGTGAACTTGTGGGAAATCCCTAAATGAGATTTTTCTGGAGTGTCCTCTCTTTATTGCTTCCTCTTCTGCTGTTTTAGAACCTAAGCTCTGATCTTAGTGGACTTTTGCTGTCTGCGCCTTGGAAAACTGTCCTAAGGTCGAGGACAATGGGGGGGGGTTACCTCATGAATTTCCCTTCTTTCAGGTATCTTGGTCTGGCTCTGCCTGTTGTCCACTCCTTGAATTCAGTTGCCTCATATACTTTGCCCAGTGTTATAGTTGTTTTTAGAAAGAGAATCCAGTAAGAGCTATTCCATTATGACTGAAAGCAGGACTCTGTTTCTTTCTAGGGTAGAAATAGATGAGCCCTTAAGTCTCTTGAAGCAAATTCTTTATCCTCTGATCTCCTGCCTTTTTTATAATAAATGTACATTCTCCTAATTTTGTGCTGATAGCGCACAAATTGCTAATCACATGTTCACTTTTTAGCCCTATTTACTCCTTCGGTAGTTCATTGTTCACTGTTTAGCTAGATGTTGGGACCCAGTGTCTCTTTGGCATATATTCTTGCTGGAAAAATGGTATTTTCTGCTATACCTTTCTACAGGCAGAAATAGCTCTACCAAAGTTAGCACACTTACCATTTTGTTTCAGAGCTACTTTTAGTGAATTTGCAGCCAAGCATGCTAAAGATTCAAGATTCAAAGCAATTGAAAAGATGAAAGACCGAGAGGCATTGTTCAATGAATTTGTGGCCGCTGCAAGGAAGAAAGAGAAAGAAGATTCGAAGACCAGAGGTGAGAAGGTAAGATGGTTTTGGTTCCAGTGGGGTGATTAATGTGAGTGTGAATGGGGAAGGACTAAGCTGGTGCTGAAATTCTAAGGACTAAGGACTAAGCTGGTACTGTGTTTCTAATTTCATTTGTGGACATAAATAATAGGACCTACTTTGTTCTTTAAATTAACTTTTACAGTTGTTTATATATGTATGTATTTTCTCTTCCAAAATGCTTATTTTAGTAGCTTCACTAAGCTGTATAGTTTTGCTTGAAATTGTATTAATATTAAGGTGCCTTGTAAACCCAGAACTGGTTATTAAGACTGCCAGCTCAGTGGTGCCTACTAAGATTTTAAGATTCTTTATAGGTGGTAACATTTGAATTTCAAAGAGCTGCTTTATCTTTTTTGCCATCTAAAAGATAGCATTTTGGTGACTTTCTAGTCTTTCAGTAAGCATATCTTACATATAAATTATTGCTTATCAGAATTAAAGGTCAGCTATTAAAGATTAATGAATTCCAAATGTCATCTGATAGCAGTGCAGGAGTGGAGAGGAGCTCACCACTGGGGAGGCAGACTAGTAGGGAAATGACACCAGTGGTGTGTGAACCATCAAAACATGCAGCCACTGTCCTTAGTGTCCTGATATGCTTTGTGAATGTAGAAGAATAACCTCTGGAGCCTAATCATTCTTGACATTTAAAATTGCCTGTTATTTCAAAAAGTTACAGTATTACAAATTCTGTTTAGAAATGTTCAGGAAGTAATGATGCTCTTATTTGAGAAGAAGCAATGGTATTAGGTAAAACAATTTTTGTCAGAAATATGTGAAACTTTCTGAGTAGCTGCTTTATTGTGCTTCAAAGTAAATTTTTCCAGAATTATTTCACTGTTAACTTTTATTAAAAAATGATTATGCTTCTCAGAGGAAATGTGTAAAATTGGGTTCTACTACATTTATATGTTGAATTAGAATCATGTTAATCAGTTGTTTGGTTTTTCTAGTTTTTGGAACTGTATTTGATTAAAGAAAACCAAGTAAATAAGTGATAGTTTGATATTGTATGATTGCCTTTATACAAATTGAATGTATTTCTCTTTGCATTTGTAACTGATTTTCTTTTTCTGAACACTTTTGTAACTTTTATGTATTCTGTTTTATAACAAGTGGATAGACTTTACAGTTTTGTGCTGTGCGGCCTGTCAATCACTAACACGCAAAGTATTATGGGATTCCCTAGTGAGGAAAGAATTGGTATCTCTGTGTGGTGACTTTAGCCTCCCGCAGTTCCGGTACTTTACATTTTTTTAGTTTTTTTTTCCTTATGAAGTGATGAGAGTTGTGGCCAGAATGTATTAATTTAAAAAAGAAATTAAATAGATACAACATCTAAATATACTTAATATATTCAGCTTTATTTCATTTTGATTGTAAAATTTTAATTATCTATGGGTTTAGTTGTTTACCTTACTGAATTAAAAAAAATAAAGCAGGAAATTGGTAAAGTGAAACTTTCTCAGCCAATTTAAAGAGTGCACAATAAATTACTGACTAGGCTATCAAAGCAGAAATCTTTAAAGTGAGGGTTTAAATATAGTAGATTTTCAAATTCTGAGGATATTTGATTAATGAAGTTTTATCATTTTTTCCATGATTTCCACTGCATTGTTTATACCATTCTTATTAAGTATATTGTCTACACTGTTCTGTTTTTTTTCTCGAATCACATTCTGTGTAATTGAATAATAAGACCAGTGCCAGTAGCATGATACTGGAATTGATTTCCTTGTTCTTGTAATTCTCTAACTGGTCTTTGTGACATTGAGATAGTTGAATTAATAGCTACATAGTAAAGGCTTAAAAATAATTTTAAAATCTTGTGAAGAACACTGACTTCTGGTGAAATTCTCTTTTGTTCCTAAGTAGAATTTTCAAGCTAAAGAGTATACATTTTCATGTAGTTTTCACCCATGGTTTTTCATTTCATGAAAAATACTCTTAAAAGTCTACTTATTCTTATTAGACGTGTATTTTATTTTATTTGCCAAAGTAGCTAATCAAGTTTTTATTTATTTTAATTTATAATAACCAGTTTTTGTAAAATTATGGTTTAAATAGTTTACCTTTTGAAACAGCACATTTGAAGTTGCATGTAACAAAGTTAATCCTTTGTTAAGAATTTAGCATTTTTTCCTCTTCTCTTTTTAAAATTTCCTGCTGAACAAATTAAGTATTTTTTTTAGTAATGGAAAAAAACAGGGAAAATAAGAGCCTTGAATTGCAACTAATGGTAAACGATATTTTTTGATGTTTATACGGCTGTCAGATAATTTTTCTCTTACAGATAGCAGCCTCAGTAAGCTTTTTATAACCTGTCATGTTAATATCTACAATGAAAGGAAGTTAAAGTTTTAATTTATATAAAGTTTGCTTTGTTTATACCTCACACATTTAAAAAACTATATGATAATCTTTATATGCTTTGTATCTAATATGTGAAAATTATTTTAAGTTAATATAAAGTCTTATGGCCTAGAAAGATTTATGCCTATTTGATAAACCTTGTGTTTTTTATTTAACATAAATATTGTAAATTTTGCCTTATAGTTATCAAATGCATCTAGGAATTTGATATTCATCATATCAAATACAAAGTAGACAATATGAACAAAAATTATATTATATCGATACATTTAAGTGGTTTCTTAATCACTCTCTGGAAATACTGGGTTTATGAGTGTTTCTCATTAATCCAACAAAATTCAAGAGCCAAGTTTAGCAGTAGAGAAAATCCACAGCTGCTTAGCTCTTGTTTTTAAAAAAATTTTTTCTGATACAGAAATTCTATTTCTTTCTTTTCTTTTTTTTTTTTTATTTTGAGACAGAGTCTCACTCTGTTGCCTAGGCTAGAGTGCTGTGGCATCAGCCTAGCTCACAGCAACTTCAAACTCCCGGGCTCCTGCCTCAGCCTCCTGGGTAGCTGAGACTGCAGGCATGCGCCACCATGCCCGGCTAATTTTTTTCTATATATTTTTAGTTGGCCAATTAATTTATTTCTATTTTTAGTAGAGATGGGGTCTTGCTCTTGTTCAGGCAGGTTTTGAACTCCTGACCTTGAGTGATCCTCCTGCCTCAGCCTCCCAGAGTGCTAGGATTACAGGTGTGAGCCTGTAATTCTATTTCTTTCTTTTTTTTTCTGACTAATTCCCCTCAGGAACGGAAATTCTATTTTTTTATAACCTTACAAAAGTTTTCTAGAAGGGACATCAACCTCGTTTTTAATCCTCTACTTGGAAAAGTGAGGTTGTACGGGGAAGTGGTAGGGTGGGAACAGGCAGAAAGAATGATTAGTTTATCTTTGGGCTCACACATCTTAAATTCTGATTCTATTCCTAATTTCTCATTCCCCTGGTCAAGAGGGAAGGCACCATATTTAATCCCTGTTGTTGGTGGTGGTGTCTTAACAGCATCAGAATCTTAGGTTGAAATGATCTTGGCTGCCTTGGATATCTTCTGTGGTAGAAATACAAAGTAATATAAACGAGATTAAATTTTAAAACAGATCCTCAAAGATTCACAAAAATAAATACTCCTTTCTCTATTTAAAAAAAATAAAGAAGTACAGTTTTGGAGAGGGGTTCTGAGTAATTGTATATGTTGTTACTAAAGGATTAATATTATTTAATACCTTTGGTATAATGTTACTAGGTACTTCAGTTGTTGAATATAATATTTGGTAAACACTTATATTCTGAATTTTATAATGGTAAAGATGTACATATTAATGCTAAAGAGTACAGAATACTTGAATGCAGTTTTTAAAGTGAGTCTTAATTATGACCAACATATAAATTCTATGGTTTTCTTATATATTAAGGTACAACTGCCTTTTTTAAAACCAAAATAAAAATTTTCACCTTATTTTGATTTTTAGACATTTGACAGTATAGGTTTGTAATGACTTGCTATTTGTGCTCAGTGATTTCTAAATTTCCCCATTAATTTTAATGAATAAAAGTTTTATCCATCTAGTTTTTAAAATAAATCATTCTTACTATCTTGATGTTAAAAGTATTTTATTATCAGTTCATAAGCCTGAGTCTTATCTAAAAATAAATAAAGCTCAAGGCAAAGTCATATTCCCTATGAAAACATGGCAGTTCTTGTATCAAAAGTTAAAAACTTAAAACAGTTTTGTTCTCTATTTGAATAATGTCTTTGTAAAATATGATTTATCATGAATTTGGCACATTTTAGATGAGAGAGCCTATATGTTTGTTGCTGTTTATATTTCTAATAAAAGAGCATTTCTGATATACTTTTACTAAGATTTATTCTACTCTAAAGTGCATTTTAAAAGTTACTATTCTCATTTTTTAAGGTAAGTGAATCTTTTTCTAGATGTAAATATTTAGATATGAGGAATTTCTCATGGTAGATTATTTTTTCCCTGTCCCACTATCTGTTTTAAAATATAGATTAAATCGGATTTCTTTGAACTGTTATCTAATCATCACTTGGACAGTCAGTCTCGGTGGAGCAAAGTAAAAGACAAAGTAGAAAGCGATCCACGTTACAAAGCAGTGGACAGTTCATCGATGAGAGAAGACCTTTTCAAACAGTACATTGAAAAAATAGCCAAGGTAACTGTTACGTTTGTTTGTATTGTTATCGTTGAATAATAAGATTCTTAATTGCATTTAAGAGTACATGTTGCTATTTGGAATTTTTCTTGTTGGGGGTCTGGAATTTTTTTGTTATTCTTAACATTAGAATCTATAGTTGCTGATTTGGAAATGGAGATACACAGTGTTAAGGCATATTCTTGGTACAAACAAGATTTGGGATTTTTTTTTTTTTTTGGCAAGCTAGTTTTTGTGTGAAAACATTTTGATGGAGTTGGTAAGGATAATGTAATTTTACTTCTACAGAATTTAGACTCAGAAAAAGAAAAGGAGCTTGAACGGCAAGCCCGCATTGAGGCAAGCCTTCGAGAACGAGAAAGAGAGGTTCAAAAAGCTCGTTCAGAACAAACAAAAGAAATAGATCGAGAGAGAGAGCAACACAAACGAGAAGAAGCTATCCAGAATTTCAAGGCTCTTCTGTCTGACATGGTATATATTAATCTTTTTTACTTTTTTTCTCTAAAATACTTGTTATTAGAAATTCATTGTATTACCCGATTATGAACATTTTAATGTTTTTTAAATCGACTCAGAGAGAGATTATTTATAAAGCGTTTAAAAATTGAATGCTTGATATTAGCCCTGTTAGTATAGGAAAACCTCAGTTATTTAATAAATTCAGAGGTTAGGTATTTTGCATATACAAAGTCATAATCTTTTAGTCTCAAAACTTTATTTTTCATTCTTAATGAAAATCATCTTAAACTGTTGCACACTTTACCTTACATAGTAATAAAGTGGACTAGACATAATTTAACATTTTTCTTGATGATTTACTGTTATCATTGTAATGATCAATTATTGGACATGTAGAATGATATAAGATGTAGAAAGGAAGATGTACTTGACCCCAGGATATATCATGTAATTTTCTTGAAAATCCTTCTATGTTACCTTTCAGGTTTGTTGAGGTATGTAGGGTTTTTTTTATCCCTACCCTGAGTGCACCCAGATTGCTGTGGTGTCCTTCTTGCTATTTTTTTGCCTTCTGTTTGTCACCATCTCTCCTACACTTTTTCTCTTTAAGTGGGGCTTTTCTCTTTACACCTGTTGCTTTCGATTTCCTCCCTTGCCTGGGCTCCTTTTTCTACACTCTAGACAATTACAGTAGTTTCCTAATTTCTCTCTCTGCCTCTAACATTCCCTCAAATTCATCTACTTTTTTTGCAATCCCAGAAGTCTTTGTAAGATGCAGATCTGATTTTGTTACCCTCTTGGTTACTTCTACAGGGTTAAGGTTCTCTGTACTTGAGCAGTTGCCTACAGGTCAGATTCACTCTCCTTTGCATAATATAAAAGACTGCTTGTTCTTTGACTCCCCCACCTTCATATTACCTTATCACCTTTGCTTTCTTCATTTGGTTCAGCCTTGCTGAGCTTACTTAATGAAACTTACTGTCTTAACATTTCTCATGGCAATCCCTCCACCTAGGATAGTTTAAAACGGTTCCTACTGCAATGACAAACTTCCTCATTCTTCAAGAATGCACTCAAATATCTCTTCTGTGAGGCTGCCCCTGACCTGTCTGGGCAGATTTGGCCTCATTGTTTGTTTTACACATATTCTGCAGCGCTTATTACATGCTGTTGCAATTATTTGCTTACATGTCTGTCTGCTCTAAAAAAAGCTATCTGAGCTATTTGAAGGAAGGGGCAACGTCTTGTTTTTCAGTCTTAGTGCCAAGTGTAATATTTACCTGACATGTATTAGATATTTGATAAATATTGGTTAAAGAAATATTTTTCTGTTTTTTTCTTTCTATTTAGTCTCCCATATTTCTTCACATTGGCAGCCGTTAACTTCTAATGCCATTATAAGCAATGAAACATACTTTTTGTTGGTTAGTGAGCCAGCCAGACCTGTTATGTCCTCTTTTTTAAAACCATTATTTTTATTTGACAGATCATAATTATATATATACTTACAGGGTACAAATGATCTTTTGAAATCTGTATGCATATATATATAAAAATATGGAATGATTAACCAAAGCTAATTAACATATCACTTTTTTACTTACTGTTTGTCATTAGACATTTGAAATTTACTCTTATTTTGGATATACAATGTTTTATTATTGATGTTTCTTACCCTGCTGTGCAGTAGATCTCAAAACTTATTCCTGCTGTCTGAAACTTTGTGCCCTTTGAACAGTAATAACTCCTCATGCCCTCCCTCCTCCTGCCTCCATCCCCCTGCCTCTATTGACCATCATTCTACTCTGTGTTTCTTTCTTTTTTTAATTTATTTAAGCATATTATGGGATACAAGTGTTTAGGTTACATGCCCCCCACGCCCCCAGGCTACTCTATGTCTGAGTTCAACTTTTTTAGATTCCACATATAAGTGAGATTCTGTGGTATTTGTCTTTCTGTGCCTGGCTTATTTCACCTAGCTTAATATCCTCTGGCTTCATCCACATTGTTGCAAATGAGAGATTTTTTTTCTTTTTTAAGGCTAATAGTATTCCACTGTGTGTATATATCATATTTTCTTTATCCATTCATCTGTTGATGGACACTTAGGTTTATTGCATATGGTAGCTATTGTGAATAGCACAGAAATGACAGCTGATTTTCTTTTACATACTGATTTCAGTTCCTTTGAATATAGTACCCAAAAGTGGTATTGCTGGACCATGTGGTTTTTCTATTGTTGGTTTTTGAGGAACCTCTATACCATTTTCCATAATGGGTATACTAATTTACATTCCCACCCATAATGTACAAGAGTGTCCTTTTCTTGTATCTTTGGCTCCACTTACCCTTCATTTTTTTGATAAAACCCATTCTTACAGATGTGATGTGATATCTCATTGTGGTTTTAATTTGCATTTCCCTAATGCTTATTAGTGATGCTGAGTATTTTTTCATATATTTGCTGGTCATTTGAAGTCTTCTTTTGAGAAATGTCTGTTCATGGCCTTTGCCCATTTTTTTTTTTTTTTTTTTGAGACAGAGTTTCACTTTATTGCCCAGGCTAGAGTGAGTGCCGTGGCGTCAGCCTAGCTCACAGCAACCTCAAACTCCTGGGCTCAAGCAATCCTGCTGCCTCAGCCTCCCGAGCAGCTGGGACTACAGGCATTCGCCACCATGCCCGGCTAATTTTTTCTATATATATGTTAGTTGGCCAATTAATTTCTTTCTATTTATAGTAGAGATTGGGTCTCGCTCTTGCTCAGGCTGGTCTCGAACTCCTGAGCTCAAACGATCCGCCCACCTCGGCCTCCCAAAGAGCTAGGATTACAGGCTTGAGCCACTGCGCCTGCCCCTTTGCCCATTTTTAAATTGGGTATTTGTTTTCTTGCAGTTGAGCTGTTTGAGTTCCTTACATATTTTGGATATTAACCTCTTATTCATTGTATGGTTTGTAACTATTTTCCCCCATTCTGTGTGGTGTCTCTTCATTTTGCAATTATTTCTCTTCTGTTGTGCAGAAGCTTTTTCATTTGATGAAATCCTATTTGTTTGTTTTTGCTTTTGTTGCCTGCGTCAAAAAAATCACTGCCCAGACCAGTGTCATGGAGCTTTTCCCCTATGTTTTCTTCTAGTAGTTTTAGTTTCAGGTATTATATTTAAGTCTGTAATTCATTTTGAGTTGATTTTTACATATGGTGTGAGATAAGGATTGATCCAGGTTCATTCTTTTGCATGTGGATAATCAGTTTTCCAAATACTATTTATTAAAGAGACTGTCCTATATCCCTATTGTGTATTCCTGGAACTGTTGTTGAAAATCAAGTGACTAGAAATGTGTGGGTTGATTTCTGGGCTTTCTAGAATGTTCATTGGTCTGTGTGTCTGTTCTGTTGTTATGCCAGTACCATGTTGTTTTGATTATAATTGCTTTGTGGTATATTTTTTAATGAAGGTGTGTGATACCTCCAGCTTTGTTCTTTTTCTCAAGATTGTTTTTGGCCCTTTGGGGTCTTTTGTGCTTCTATATGAATTTAAGTGTTACTTTTTTCTATTTCTGTGAATAATGACATTGGAATTTCAGTAGGGATTTCATTGAATCTGTAGATTGCTTTGACTAGTATGAACATTTTAATAATGATCTTCCAATCTATGATCATGGGATATCTTTTTATTTATTTTCTTCATTTTCTCTCAGAGTTTATAGTTTCCAGTGTACAGGTCTTTTTCACTCTTCATTTAAACTTACACCTAAATATTTTTTTTGTTGTTGCTATTATAAATAGCATTTTTAAAGAAGTTTTCTTTTTGGATAGTTTGCTACTATTATAGTATATAGAAACACTACTGATTTTTTTATGTTGATTTTTGTATCCTTCAACTTTACTGAATTTGTTTATTGTAAATAAATAATAATTTTTGGTGGAGTCTTTAGGGCTTTCTATATATAAGATCATGTCATCAGCAAATAGAGATAATTTCACTTTTTCCTTTCCTTTCGTTTCCTATTAGGATGTCTTTTATTTCTTTTTTTTTTTTTGAGACAGAGTCTCACTATTGCCCAGGCTAGAGTGAGTGCCGTGGCGTCAGCCTAGCTCACAGCAACCTCAAACTCCTGGGCTCAAGCAATCCTGCTGCCTCAGCCTCCCAAGTAGCTGGGACTACAGGCATGTGCCATCATGCCCGGCTAATTTTTTCTATATATATTAGTTGGCCAATTAATATCTTTCTATTTATAGTAGAGATGGGGTCTCACTCTTGCTCAGGCTAGTCTCGAACTCCTGAGCTCAAACGATCCGCCCACCTCGGCCTCCCAGAGAGCTAGGATTACAGGCTTGAGCCACCACGCCCGGCCAATGTCTTTTATTTCTTTCTCTCGCCTAATTGCTCTTGCTAAGACTTCCAATACTATATTGAAAAAAAGTGGTGAGTGAGCAGCATTGTTTTGTCCCTGATTTTATAGGAAAAGCTTTCAGCTTTTCATCGTTGGGTATGATGTTAGCTACGAGTTTGTCATAAATGGCCTTTACTGTATTGAGTTACATTCTCTCTATACCTATTCTGTTGAGAGTTTTTTTTATCATGAAAGAGTGCTGAATTTTGTCAAATGCTTTCTCTGCATCTATTGAGATGATCATATGGTTTTCATCCTTCATTTTGTTTATGTGGTATATCACATTGATTTGCATATCACATTTATTGATTTGCATATGTTGAACCATCCTTGCATCTGCTGTCTTCTCTTCTAGACTATGCTAATTCTTATGCTTGGAAGTGTCACTGTCAGTATGTAGTCAGTAAGTCCACATTTGAACTCAGGATTTGGTGTGTTGCTTTTTTCCCCTCTAAATGCTTAATGCTTAGTAACAAGAAAACAAAAATATTTCCTCTTGGCATTTCTATACATTTCTTCTATCAGAAGTTGGTAAGGTGTTAAATAGCATAGGTGCCTAAGTAGTACTATAGGTTGAGCATCCCTAATCTCAAAGTCTGAAATCTGAAATTCTTCAAAATCTGAAACTTTTTGAGCACTGGCATGGCTCCACAAGTGGAAAATTCCACATAAAAGTACTTAACACAATCTTTGTTTCCTGCACAAAATTATTAAAAATAATTTTATAAAATTGTCTTCAGGGTATGTATGATGTATGTGAAACAAATGAATTTTGTGTTTAGATTGGGTCCTATCACGAAGATATTTCATTACGTATATACAGATATTCCAAAATCCAAAATAAACTGAAATCTGGAATACTTCTGGTCCCACTATTTTGCATAAGGGATACTTACCCTGTCACCCTGTATTAAAGTTCTTAGGGATTATGATTGATAGGAAATATCTTCTTTTCATCCTTCTCCATCTTCCTTATCTCTAAACTCATGTTTGGTAGCTTAGGTGAGTTGCTGGTATGTAAGATTTCTGGCTTAAAATAAAGTAGGTTTTCAGTGACTTCTAACTAAGGCGGAGTCACCAGGGATCTCTTTTCTAGATTATTGGAAATGCACACTGCTTAGGTATTAAGTTAACACTATTCTAGTGTCTTGAGCTAATTAACTTGCTAGAAGTTCTTTTTAAATGGCCTTTTAACACAAGATCCATTTATAATATATAGTCTATTCAAAAGGATATATTTATTTTCAGAAGATATTATTTTCTAGCTTTTCAGTGACTCTACTTTTTATAAATAAAAATTAGGCTTATCATTCCTAAGGTAAATTATAGAGCCTCTTATTGTTAGAAATGTGAAAAGATAAGTCTCTTTGGTGACACATATAGTTCTCTTTTTCAGGTACGTTCTTCAGATGTGTCATGGTCTGATACTCGTAGGACCCTCCGAAAAGATCACCGCTGGGAATCTGGATCCTTATTGGAAAGAGAGGAGAAAGAAAAGCTTTTTAATGAACACATTGAGGCACTTACCAAAAAGAAGAGGGAGCACTTTCGGCAACTTCTGGATGAAACTTCTGCGGTAAGAGTTTCTTATTTTTCTGATTTTAATCTGGATGAATCTTTGTTAATAATTCCAAAACTTAAAGCATTATAGGATTTTTAGTGTCATAGTTTTTAGACTCATTACTAGAATTCATTTTATGACACTTTCCTTTCTGATTTTCTAAAAAAATGTTATATGGTATTCCTACTATTTAGAAATGACTTCTCTTTGCAGTTTGCAAATTCATAACTGCTACTATGGTAATTCAAAATGTTGTTAGCTCTGTGTGATCAGTGATCTCTCCTGATAATAGATTTAGTAAATTCCTTCTTTTGCTCCATTTTCAATTTGGTACTATGGCCCCTTCCTTATTTGGCAGTTTGTACACTTTGTTATCCAGGTTTTGTTCCTGTTTATCTGCTCTCTTTTTGGTGATGGTTTCTTCAGAAGTTATGATGTTTGCCCATGTAAATACAGGGTTTGCAGGTGATTGTCTTAGGCCACCTTGAAAGTATGGCCATGAAAATAACTCTTGTGGCAAGCCAACAAAAAGAAATTGCATTAACGCTGCTTCCCTGTCCCTAACTAGTCCAGTTACGCTTGGGCATTACAAGAGATCGCAGGTCAGTGTGTAATATTATGTACCGTATGTGCTGCAGTTTGACCCCCTAAATAAAAATGAGTTGTATTTATGTTTTTTATTCACATGTCTTTTCAAAGATTACCTTAACATCAACGTGGAAAGAAGTGAAAAAAATCATTAAGGAAGATCCTCGGTGCATTAAGTTCTCCTCCAGTGACAGGGTGAGAGGATTATTTTTGTCTGAGATTTACGGTCAGTGTACAAGATGTTAATTGAGTGTTTAGTCAGCAACACTAGTATCTTGACCAAAGTGAAATTGATGGTTTTAAGTGAATTAAGTGTGTAAGAAATGAATCTGGATTTTAATTAAAGTTCACATTTTATTTCTTGCATGATATATTAACAGGAATAGAAAGTTTAAAATTTTAATCCTTATGTTAAGGTTGTGTTTTTAGATCTTAGAGATTTCATGAAGCTGGAGTTTTACTTTTATAGTCAGGTCCCACTATACAGACATATTCAGGCTGGCCACTTGACTCTTAAGCCATGCTAACAAGAACCCCATAAGAGGATCCCTCGTTCTCATATGCTCCATAGACTTTGCAGTAGAAGAACCTCTCAGATGTTTGAGGTTTATAAAATCTGAGGCCTGATCTCGTTCATTTTGACTCCTCTCTAGGAAGCAAACTCACCAAAGATCTGAAACAGTGAATAACTTCAGATATAGTATTTGCTTACTATAGTCCATTTTATTTGTTGGCCTTTTATTTGTATGAGTTAAGTTGTGAGTGTTATCTTAAAGTTAGTGAATCTCTAAATTATACCATAGTACTGTTTTTTTGCTTGAAGATACAAATATAGTCTACAGGAAATGAATACTTAACCCTTAATTTTCCTATTTTAATTTAAGAGTGTCTACCTCTTGAGGTTGTTACGAAGATTGGAGGAGGTGATCTTCATTAAATACTCAGTAGTGCAGGACATATGAAGTCCTCAAGTTTTAGCCACTACTAGTATATGACTCCTCATTCTTGCTTTCTTTTTGCTTTAAAAATGTGAATTGCAGATTATGCATTTTAGTGAATTTTATATAAACAAACATGTACCCTACTACCTTTTTCTTTTGAATTTTTAGTTTTATTACGGGACATTATTGGTTTAATAAATAATTGAGGTTTATTTTGGAATTAATGGATTTTCTTTTCCCTAATCTTACCTTTTTTTTTTTTGGCAGAAAAAACAAAGAGAGTTTGAAGAATATATCAGAGACAAATATATTACAGCCAAAGCTGACTTCAGGACGCTTTTGAAAGAGACCAAATTTATAACATACAGGTGTGTGCAATGAAATGTTTTATATCGGCAGTCATTGTCTTTACTAGTCTTTACTCTAATGGCCAGAGCATTCTTTGCATTCACACACATGTTGACATTATTAAATTTTAGGGATAAGAAGACGCCAGCTTTTATTCAAAGTCGAATACAGCCCATATCTACCATACTTTTTTTTTTTTTTTTTAAGAAAGGGCCCAGATGTCAATTCTTATTTTGTGTTAACCCACCCATCTGCTTTTTAAAACATAACCATTGTTTTTACTTCACTGCTTTTTTTAGGAGTACCCCCAACTATATAAGAATTGTATTTCATGAGGAGACTTTTAAAATAATCCTCCACTGTCAATTATCTTTGCCTCCTCTGAAGATTATTCAGTATGGTTAGATCATTTGAAAGCTTGAAATCATCTGTTTAAGCTCAGCAAAACCATTTTTTCCTCAGAGGAAAGCGTTTTTCTGGATATATTTAAATGAAAATTGTAAATTATAAGATTGGAGCCTTACAATAAGATTTCTCTGTAACATACCCTACCCAAAACAGTTCTCTACCCCCAGTGATTTATTATCAGGAAAACAATTTTGCATTGCTTACCAATCAGTATGCAGGAAACCATTTTTGTTTCATGCTTCAGCTTTTCTTCCTTTAAAATAAAAATTTGAAACATCTTAATGAAGGGTATGTGCATGGGAGGATAGATAGTGCTGAGGGTGTGGTTTTTAGATATTTTGTCATTTGGATTTTTTGGTCAGGATCCTTAATGTTTTGCATCAGCTTGGGCTTTTAAATTAGATGTGAAGTAAGACTTCTTTCTACATTTTTATAGTTAATTTAGTGAAAGATGTGAAAGTGAAAGCTTGTGAAAGATGCTGGGATTGGCAGCCCCGCAGACTGAAGTCCTCTGTTCATCCACAGAACAGGTACAGCACGGGCAAGATTTACCCACCCACCCTCAGCCCTGATCTGGAGGGACCACCAGTAGGGGTGGGAGGGTAATTCAGCTTCTGAGGCCCTTTCACTCCTTGGAGTCTTTGCTGAGGCAACTTACAAAGGTGACCACTGCAGTGAAATTTTTCTTAAAAAAAAAAAAAAAAAAAAAAAATGGAAACACAATTAGGAAGTAGATGGACATTTCCAGCTCATTTCTGAAAGACCTGTGAACAGCAGTCAGTAATTCTGGGACTTCTTTTTCTTATTTCAGATCTAAAAAGCTAATTCAAGAATCTGATCAGCACCTGAAAGACGTAGAAAAAATTTTGCAGAATGACAAGCGGTACCTTGTACTGGACTGTGTGCCCGAGGAAAGGCGTAAACTGATCGTGGCGTATGTCGATGACCTGGACCGCCGGGGCCCGCCTCCACCTCCCACAGCGTCAGAGCCCACGAGACGATCAACAAAATAATTCTAAATACTCTTCCACAGGGGTATATATTAATTCAAAATGCTTGCATGAGCCAATTTTCAGGTTTTTACATGTATGTGCATTAGTCAACCTATTGCAAACCATCTGACGAACAGAAGGAGAAGCATTCATGAACAGTTTCTGAACAGGATACTTTGGAAATATTTATGCTTTTCTTTGTGTGGCATGACTGACCTACATACTCAAATATAGGCTGTCTCTAGTAAATCTAAAATCTTTTGAAGCTAAAAATCATCCTTTTATGAGGTGTGGAAGTCAGTGACTTGGTGACGTTCTTTCTAGCAGTGTTATACATGCAAGACATGAGAGCATTTGTGGTTTGAACTTGCCAGATGCAAAAACCACAGACTCCAATAAAACCTAAGTTGGGGTTTGTTTTGTTTTGATTTTATTTTTTAAAGCGGGTAAAAGAGAAAACACTGAAAATTGAATTCTTATCTTCCAGAGGCTAAGATTATTATAATGGACAATACTTTTACCTTCGTCTCTAAAGAACAATTTAGTTTTATTTGTTCATTGATGTGCTTTGATTATCCCCTCTGAATTATAGACCAAGTCTTGTTGTTTAGCCTATGAGAAGATTTATGTAGTAATTTCTTCTCAGGTACCACGGTTGTAACTAACATGTTGGCCAGAATAGAACCACTGGTTAAACATACTTTATTCACCATTAAGTGATCTTTATCAATATTCTGGATTAGACAACAAATTACCTTTCTGGGTATTCTCTGTAAACTATATTCCCGTTTGAATGTTAAACTTTTGTTTCTAAAGTTTAATTTTAAGATGTTTGAATGTTCAGTTTATGTATTTGAACTACAATAAACCAACCCTTTTTATATATGTGTATTGTATATTATTATTGTTACATTATTTATAAAAACTTATTTTAAACTTGTTTTTTAAAGCAGCAAATGTAATTTGGCACAAAGAAAGTTGACATTAAATTTTGAATATTATATAGTTTTAAAAGGCTTTAATATAATACAATATCTGCAGTATAAAGGGGAGGAATTTTGTAGAGAACCTTTTTGGAACTTAAGTGTCTTAGCCAGGACCTTACTGCTTCATAGCAAGAAGATGATGGCTTTTTTTATTTTTTGTTTTTTCTTGTTTTTGTCTTTTGTGTTAATGTGTGATGGTTTGTGCCTTTTTGGCATCCTTTCAACATGTCATGCACATCGTACCGAAACTAACTTTGATTCCCAATTGCTGTTTCTAGCTTTACCTCCTCAGTTTTAAAAAATCCTTTTATTTTATCCCTTCATAGGATGTCAGTTTCAGAGTGCCACACAAATAAAATATTTACGAAAATGTATGTACTAATAGAATAATTTATTTTCCTGTTGTCTCATACTTGTTATGATTGCAACAAAACCTAGAAAGGGGGATACCAACCACTCTATATTTGTATATTGTGTGTACACAGTCACAGATACATATTCACATCCATGTTTCTTAGTTCTTAGCTTTAATCTATTAAGTGCCAGAGAAATTATGTGAACTCTATCTAGAGGACCCTGGTATTGGTCAGACTAAGGTCTTCACCTGAAAAATTGATTAACGGGATGTCTTTTGGTTTTTTCTCTTTTTTGAAATTCATTTCTGTGAGTTCTTTGAGCGAGTTTTGAGTTTTATGAGTAGTGAAATTGAAGTGCTTGCCAAAAGGAAGACAACTATTAAGGAGTATAACTCAAAGATACAGTTTCTAGAATGCCTTATTTTGTTATTTTGAATTCCATGAGGTATTATTTGCCCACTTACTACATTCTGTTTCTCAACAGTAGAGAAGTGAAAAGAAAATGGTTTGGTGATATCTATTATAATTTTATACTTTTGTGTTAAAGTATTTGGGTTTGTTCACATAAGGTGCAAATCAAACTTTTCTAGGCAGATTTTTAAAGAGATCAAGTCAAGACTTTATATTAGGTTCTTAATGAAAGGTTCATTGTAATTACACTTTGTTCTAGTGTCTGTATCTTGATTTGGTGCTTATCAGCAAACTCTGAAAATCAGGTTACCCTGAGACCTATGCCGGTGTTACAGTCAGACATCCCCATAAAGTCACATTGTTCCAAATGATTTTGAAATGATAATTGAAGACAAAGACAGCCTTAACTTGTCATATCTGAAGTAAAACATAATTGTTTTTATTTCTTTATAAGTTAAAAGTGTCAAACACTAGAAACCTACATTCTACATTTACTATATATAATGAACGTAAAATCTTTAATTCATATAATCACAATTTTAATGGTAATCCCTTATATATCGCAAAACAATATTTTGAATCTTGGGTTAAATTGTACTTCATTTGAACACATGGGCTTCAAATAGTATTTGCACTGAACAAAGTAAAAAGAAAACAGCTGTACCTCTGGGTTGAAAAGCAAACTATGGCCATTTGTAAAAAAAAAAAAAAAGTCCCCAAATCCACAGACTGAAGACTAAAATTTTTTTTTTCATAGCATATTCTTTATATTTCAAATTCTCCATTGCTTGCCCTAAAGGCATTTTTATTCTGAGGGAACCCCTCAGTGAAAATACCCCAGAGTTCTATTATAAAATGATCCAGAATCATAGATAAATGTTCTTACATTTAAAAGGGAAAGAAATGTATCATCATTATGTTTTATTGGATATGCTTTACCTTGCTATAAAATGAATAGTTACTGCCTGTTATTCAAATTTTACCATATGGTTGGGAACACACAATTTTAATTCTCTTGCTTTTCTTTCTTCATTGCCCTTATGTTATTTTTTATTCTTAGCCAAACTCTGCCTTTTGTCTGTTGAATTTTCTCTTTTTGATAATAATCTTTTTCTTATGTATTTTAAAAGCAGGGTTCAAGTTCAATGTAATGGGTAAATTTAATACTGTTTAACAAGTAAAATCACCATCTCCATCCCCTCATTATGTTTGAGGCTTGCTTTTAATCAGCAATTAGTACTTATATCATTAACCATAACTTATAGTTTATCTTGGGAAAAAGGAGATATTGGGAGAAAGAATTTTCTGTTTCTAAAAGGATATCTGTTTCTTGCGTTTTAGAAGAGAAGAGAGGGCAGTTTTTAAGTTCTTTTTTTTCCTTGTCAGAGTATAGAGTGTCCTGGGTAGGGTGCTAAAATTCTCAAACTGAAGACTCAGTCAGGTGGTTTTTAAAAGATCACTGAACCATACTTTCATATAAGGCAAAGTTTGAATTTAAGCTTAGCCAAAAATAGCTGTGGTTTGAAATTAGCCCAGAATTGGAATAAAGTTGTGTTTCTTATTATGTAAACTTCGGTCATGGAAATTATGATACAGATTTTCTTTAATATTAAGCAAATTAAGATAACTCAGTAAAATTTACTCATTAATATGTCAAAGGAAAGTTTGGTAGGTGAAGTTAGGACCTGCAGGTTCAGGGAGAAACTGAAGGCAAAGGGGCTCAGGCTTTGACAGAGATAAGCTCTGCTCCAAGCTGTAGCCAGGGTAGTACGAGGTTGGTGCTAAGGGGTTCCTAACAAAACAGCCCTTGTGAACTGAACAAGTGACAAAATAGCTGGGCTCTCTAATCACATTGACAGCAACATCTTTACACAGCACTTAAAATGAATTATTTGGACAGTCAGGTTATAATTCTGAAACATAGTTATTACTCCCAACATGGTGTTTCACTTACCAAATTGCACATTTTCAAAATGTAAAATATGAAGCATTTTTGTATTTCCTAGCAATAGTAATTTTGTCATATTTGATACGGTAAAGTCAGCAATATTGATAATGAGCAGTACAGGTAAATACCATAATCACAATTTGTTTTGCTTTGAAACGTGAATCTATTTATCACCACTCCCTGTCGCTTGATCTTCATGTTCCCAGGGGATAGGGTCATTGTCTTGTACTGAAGGGGCGGCGTCCCTCTCGTGCCAAAACTGCTCTACGTCAGGGAGGACGGGAATCTCCACCTTCTCAGTTTTCCCTTTGCCTGAGGAGGGAAAGCTGGGTTTCTCTTTCTCTGGTATGGATGTTGGGGACTCTGGAGATGGAACCTTGTCAGGAAGGACCTCTGAGTTACCAGCTGGTGTTTCTTGAGAGTCTGTGACAGTGACAGGTTTTTTGGTTATCAGCCATTTCCATAAGCCTTTCAAGCCTTCCTTGAACTCCTCTGACATCACGAGAAAAATGAAGGGATTTGCCAAAGAGCTGGAAAACATCAGGACTTGAGACAGGGCTATGAAACCCTGCGGTGGGGCTGGGCCTCCAGCCTTCAGATGCCAAACCCACAGCCACGCTGTCCATTCAGGGAGCCACAGGAGAGCAGAGGAGGCTGCAATGCTCAGCAGCATCACCGTGAGTTGCTTGGAGCGTATCTGGTTTCTAAGATTTTGAGTCTTAGTTCCTCGTTTCTTACATTGGCCATAAGCCCTCCAGAAATAAAAGCTGGCAAAGAGTAATGGAAGGCAAAATACCAGGAGAGGGTAGAGCTTACCAAACAGTGACATGAACTCTTCAGCCACAGCCGGTACATCCACGAGGCACATTTCCACACCTGCATGATGCCTGGTGGTGCTAAAGAACCATTCCGGCAGAGGTAGCAGGCTAGCCACGGCCCAGATGGCCGCCAGCACTGACCAGGTGGTGCAGTTGTGGATACTTATTTGCTTGGCTGGGTCACTTGCGTACATGAAGCATACTTTGGCCACCACAACGATTGTCAGGCTCTTTGCTGCCATGCATGTGTGGGTGAACCAGTCGGAGGACTTGCAGACAAACCAGCCTAGATCCCAAACACCTTTGGAGTATGCTGTAGCTCGGACAGGCGCAGAAAACAGCAGGAGAGAGAGATCAGCCAGGCTGAGATTCAGAATCAGGGAGTGGATCATGGATGGCTTTCCTTTCCAAGCGCTGTGAAGAAGGATGCCAATCACGCACAGGTTTCCCATGAAGCCCACCAGGCAGACAGCCACCAAGAGAGCTGGGACGATCTTTCTCCAGTCCTGGGAATCGGAGGGCAGGTACCCTCCGGCAAAGTGGAGGTGAGCAAAGGACATGTTCATGGTGCTGGAGTTCGAGTCTGCAAAGGCAGCTGCCAGCATCACCTTTTCCATCCAGTTCCTCCTTACGGAAGTTAGCTTCTTATTGAGGTTTGTCTTTCTGCCTTGCCTCTTTTGCACAGGAAATAAATACTGTCCTCAGTGTCAAATGACACCTCTGGACCCTCCCCTTGCTAATTTCCTGAGAGCAGAATGTGGAAGAAGGTTGACTGCTAAGCGCCTCGCCACATACTGCACAGAATGACAGGCAGCAGGGGTGCACGGCTGCTGCTCATTAGCAAGTCTAATACCAAATTGTCAGCCCCGTGGAGTAATGAGAATATACCCATAAATGATGAATGAAGAGAACATAACACGCAAGCGGGGTGTGTTTCTGGGGGGTTGCTAGAGCCAGTCAAGGCAATTATTTTCAACCAGCTGTTTCTAAAATCTTGACTGCAGTCTATAATCCAGTAAACACTATGTCTGCACACATCAGAATCACCTGGATGGCCTGACACGGTAGGTCTGGAGTAAGGCCCAGGAACTTGCATTTCTAACAAGATGTGGGGAGACCACACTTTGATAACTACTGTTTCAAGCTGAGGGCCAATGCTGCTTCCGCCCACCCACTTTGCAGAGATGAGATTCCCTTTCCCCAACCCTCACCACCACCTCAGCCCCATCAGCAGCTGGCTGGGATCAAACACAGCTGGATAATGAAAACGAGTTGAAAAGAAGTCCTACTAAAAAATCTATGTATGACTCTAAGTGTATTGTGAATTTTTAGAGGTAATTTTGGAGCTCAGAATTAGAACTGCTTTCCATACGAATAAGACTTCAACAAGTGGTGGTGATGAAGGCAACCAAATGATAAATTAAGCTGTTTTCAGGGAGCACTCCTAAAGGATTTACTGAGATGAGGAAAAAAGAAAAAAAAAAAAATCCCAGGTGGAAGGCGTTAAAGGGATTTTAAGGAAAATAATATTTTAAAGCTGGGAAAAGAAAAATTTCTCAGATAAAATGATTTTAGGACCAGTGTTGAAATTTTATAACAGGCAGTGAATACTCTGCAGGGAATCAGAGGAGTGAATTGTTCAGAGAAAGGGGTTGGTTGAAGTGTGGGTATATCCCACCCCAAGTGTGGCTGAATCAGAAATGCTTTTTGGCATGATACAATCCAGAGTGTGCTGGGCTGAGAGTCGGGACTCTGGGCTCTGGATTCTTGTACGAACTCTGCTTTGCCCACTTTTTCACAGCAAAGGAAGGGTCTGACTTAAAATTCCTCAAAGCCCCAGAACTCAAGCTATTGGAAAAGCTGTCATTGGTGCTGGGTTTGTTGGTTTCTGTTTTTGTTTCCTTTCTCTTTCCTTACCTTTATCCCTGGGAAGTTGTTGTTCCTATAAAACGGTAAACGGGGGCAATGCCTTGGCAAGGTACAGTAACTCCCAGTTAGTACTGTGCACGGTGAAGTATCCTCCTATCTCAACAGCACTGCATAAGGGGACGAGGCCCACACCGTGTTATGGGCAAGAAAGGGGAGGGGGTAGAAGAACACCTTGAGTGACACTTAGAGCAAATGAATGATTTGCAAATTATAGACTGCAAGGAAGGTATAACATACCTGATGTATGTGGGAGACATCAGTTCAGGCCTAGAAAACAGATACTACTTTGTACCATGGCTTATGTGCTTATGATATCCAAGGCTCCTGAAGATGCGTAAGACAAAAAGCTAAATGGGTTCAAGATGGCTTTAATATGGAAGTTTGATCTCAACAGACAATTGAGGGAAACTGAAGACTACCATGCAATGCTTCCCAAATCTATTGCAATTGACTGAAGGAAGAATCTCCTGGTGCTCCAGCTAGAGACAACTGTGGCCTGAAGGACGGGTGCACTGAACTTTACATTATTTTGGAGGAAATTCATTTTAACTTTTTATTTACAAGTAAGTGCAAACTTATAGTAACAAATGCAAAGATAGAACAAAGAATTACCCTATATACTTCATCCAGGTTCACCAATTATTAGCATTTTGCCACATTTGCTGTCTCTCTATATATGTACGTAAATCTACATTATATATATACACACACACACACACATACATATTATTTTCTGGACCATTTGAGAATTGAAATGAGTTTTTGTGTTTTCTTCCTGGATTATCATTAGCTGAAAAATCAAAATGAGATTATATGCTTGTAGCAAAAAGGAATTCTCTCCTTTGGCAACTGTTGTCCATTTGGGCCACTAAAACAAAATACTACAAATTGGGTGGCTTCAACAAAAGAAATTTATTTCTAACAGTTCTGGAGCCTCGGAATTCTCAGATCAAGGCACTGGCAGATTTGGTGTCTGGTGAGGACTTGCTTCCTGGTTGGTAGATGGCCATCTTTTCCTTTTGTTCTCGAATGGCAGAAGGAGGGTCTTTCTTGGACCTTTTTTTATAAGGATGCTAATCCCATGTATGAGGGCAGAGCTAATCACCTCCTAAAGGTCTCACCTCCTAATACTATAACCTCAGTGGTGAGAATCTCAACCTGAATTTTGGGGGCATGTAAACATTCAGACCACAGTACCATCCAACTTTCACTTTTTTTTTTGAATATCAGCACTCGAACATCTGAGTATCTGACAATGTAATATATAGCCTATATCGACTTTTCATTTGAAAATCATTTCCATTTAAAGGATAAATGTAATTGGCAAACCTAAAAGATAAAGAACATATGCTTTCCTCTTATTTGCATTGTAAGTTGAGTTATTTTAATCTTTGTCAATAGCATATTTGCTTAAAATAATTAAGTCATATCGGTAGTGGACATATGTCAGGTTTCCTTTTATTTTGAGTTGTCTAGTATTTGAATCTCTGTTCGAAAGAAGGAATTCTGGAGAGAAATGGTATGAATGAAGTGGAAGGAATAGAACAATTTTTAAAAAATTAGGAGTTATTTGAAATGAAAACTGGAAACAACCTCCTCTCTCCCCAAATTCTGGAAACAACCCAAATGTCTATGAGCTGGTGAATGGATTAAAAAATGGCTATGTTCATACAATGGAATGTTATTCAGCAATAAAAAGGAATGATAAATGCTACCTGGATGAACCTCAAAAACACCATGCTAAGTAAAAGCACCCCAGACACAAAAACCACATACTGTAAGATTCCATTTATATGAAACGTCCAGAAAAGGCAAATCTACAGACAAGAGGTGGAATAGTGGTTTCCTGGCTTGGAAATGGGCTTTCAGCAAAGTCTTCTCCTTCTACTTCCACACTCACGCTAAGGCTCCAGCAATAGAGCCAATCTCGAACGTCTCATCTGCGTCCAAGTTTGCTTTCCAGACAGGCACGTCACCCACAGAGATGTTGCCAAGAGGTAACTCCTGGAAATTGAGAAGCAGTAATAATAATAATAATAAAAAACAACTGAAAACAACTGAGCTATAGCTATCTTTCTTTTTTTAAATTCTGCTTTAAGTTACAAGGGACGCCAGCCAACTTAATCTTCAAAAGAACCCAGACAAGGCAAATGGGTGGCCAGCCTTTTGATAAAAACAGAGCTAAGTGTGGCCTCTTTTCAGGACTGGACAAAGTTTGCCCTATAGCTTCATTCTGGAGAAGGGCTAATAATAATGACAGTTATTTATGGAGTGAGTCTCCAGTGCCAGCCTCTGTGCTAAGTGTCCCCGGCACTTGGGGCCCCTGACAACTCCTGGAGAGAGGCAGGATTACTACCCCATTTGCAGATGATGGCACTGAGGCATGAAGAAATGAAATAAGTTGCCTGTGGGTCTATAGATCACCCATGCAGATGACAGAGTGGGGACGGGAACCCCTGATAATCTAACCCCAGAGCTACTAGTAAGCAGTGTGCTATCCTGCCCCACCAAGCAAGGTGTGGGACACTGCTCTTTAAGCAATCGATTCTCAAATTTGTACAGTTCAGTTCAACAAGCATTTACTGCACCCTTCGGCGCTGGCAACATGAAGCTTGTGTACTTTTCTTTCAGTGAATATTTACTGAGCCCTGTTCTCCTCTGTGCCAAGAACAATGCTAGACCCTGGGAATCCAGGGTGGAAGAAGAGTGCCTTTTCTTGAGGAGCTACAATCTAGTGGGGGAGATGAACAAACAAATAGGAAATCTCAACGTCAGCGAATTGTCAGAAACTGACAGCAGTTTCTTATCACCATTGGTTGTCGCAGATGTGAAGATGCGTGAAGGAGTCACAGGTGGCCCAAACCAGGAGTTGGGGGTCAGGCAGAGGTTCCCTGGAAGCCATGATCTTTAAAGCTGACACTTTAGTCATGTGCTTACTTACTCATCGCTGCCAGAGACGTTTTGGAGCTTATCATTGCAACGTATTCAGCACTCCTGTATTAAGCACACGAGAAAGCAGCAGTTTCTTATCACACAAGTGTGCGTTGTTTATTTCAGGTCATTGAGAGTTAACCTCTGCTACCTGTTGCAAGTAGGAGCGGAACGGGCTGGGCTTTTGATCAGCTGCAACATATAACACGGGCTTGGGGAAGCGTGCTCAGCTCCACTCTGTGTGGACACTAGGCAAGGTAGTCTTCAGTTTTCGTGGTTTTTCACCGTTGCTTCGCCCCTACCCCCAATAAGGTCGTAAGGTTCGGTTAGTGTTCATTTCTTTGCTGGCTGCTTTGCTTGGCTGAGGCTTCCTTTCTTTAGTCCCCTGGTTGTGTTCCTTTTTGGACTGCAGTTATCTTGTTTTTGCGGAGTATCTTTTGCTGTGGGGCCTTCTTGAGTGGCATGCCCTTGCTTTAGCGTCTGGTATCCCGGAGTGGTGTTCCAGGCTACAGGTGCAAGCTGAGCGACGATCCGTCTCTAAGGTAAGAGTTTGCGTGGGTGTGGTTGGGTGTGACCTGCCACTCCTACAAGAGACCCCCTCCTGCTTTTGCTGTTGGTTAGGGAGCTCTTAAGTCACACTGTAGGGAAAACGATGCAAGAAGATTGTGCTGTTTGTTCCAAGGTGGTCATCAAGTCTGGAAATGTATATTATTATTGTATCACGTTATTTAATCAGTAAGCCATTTATTATCTGGTTATGTTTTCAGACACGATAGCCACCTTGCACATTCTAAACTCCACAGAGCCAGGTCTAAGAGCCAGGTGTGGGGAGTTAGGGGATCTGAACCCTGTTCCTGAGAAATGAGATTGTTAGATCAGAAAGGGGCCCTTTTGGATTGCGTCAAACCCTTCTTTTCCAAATGTGAAGGCAGATGCTCTGAATGTGTGAGCCACTTGTCCTAGGTCAGCAAGGCGTGAGCTGGTGTCCAGGAATCTCAGCTGCCAGGTGGATGTGTTTTCCTCTGCACCCTGTCTTGCAATTTTTTTCTGCCAGTTTTTTTTTTTTTTGCCTTTGTTAATATTAATAACCGCTCATTTTGGCTGGGTTTGGTGGCTCATGCCTGCAATCCTAGCATTCTGGGAGGCCAAGGCGGGTGGATTACTTGAGCTCAGGAGTTCAAGACCAGTCTGAGCAAGAGCGAGACCCTGGCTCTACCAAAAATAGAAAGAAGTTAATTGGGCAGCAAAAAATATATAGAAAAAAAATTAGCCGGGCATGGTGGCGCATGCCTGTAGTCCCAGCTACTCGGGAGGCTAAGGCAGGAGGATCGTTTGAGCCCAGGAGTTTGAGGTTGCTGTGAGCTAGGCTGATGCCATGGCACTCTAGCCTGGGCAACAGAATGAGATTCTGTTTCAAAAAAAATAACTGCTCGTTTTGACTTTATGGAGGATAAAATTTGGGCAGAGATGTGATGGCTCTTTGGTCACAAGATGGTAAGAACATAGGGAGGTGAGTATATTGTGCCAGTTTATGTAGAACTTTAAACTTTTCTTGGAAAAAACCCTTCACAGTCCTATGTGAATAATAATTGCAGCTATGACTTTTGTCGTAATGAGGGGTCCTAGTCAACCAAAAAGATCCTAGGGAGAACTGTCTTGGGGACTGATTTCTCCACCATGAAGGTGACATGGGTCGCTATTTTGTTAGGTGCACATTGTCGTAAAAGAATAAAGCCTTTCTAGAAATTAAAGCACTGAGCTATCCCTGTGGGCCTGGACTGGTTAACATGTTAACGTTAGCCATGATAAGCCTATCCCTGCCTCCAGATTTCTTGTTTTTGTAGGGTATTGTTTGCTGTGCGTCCTTACTAAATGACCTATTTCATTGTTTCCTAGTTGAAAAAAATAAAAATTCTACTGTCACAACCACTTTGTACAATAAGATTTTTCACTTTATTTAAAAAAAAAGCCTTCTTGAGATGTAATTAACATACCATACAACTAATCCATTTAACGTGTACAATTCAAGGTTTTTGGTCTGTCACTCTTTTCACAGCTCGCCCAGCTGGAGGGGCCAGTGTGCTTCTGACTCTCTCTTGAGCAAGGACGAGAGAGGTTTCCATGACTACCAAATCCAGCAGGTGGCGTGGTGTCTTCCCACAAGTCTACACATCCCAGGACTAGGTGAGCTGGGGAAAAAATGTGCAGTGTTTAGAGTTCCAGCGCTAATTTGTCTTCCTTTTTTAAAAACGTGAGACATTTTGCTTGATACTTTATTATGCTAATATAAAAAAAAACAGGAGAGGCAGCTCTTTTGGTCTATAAAGTTTGCCCTTCATGTTTACTCTTGGGAGAAAAAGCTTTATTATTTTTAAAAATCCCTGATAACAAAATATCATACTGCGAATCTTTGAAAGAAAGTCTTTTGATGGAGGAAAAGGGAGGCTATAGAACCTGATTGCAAATGTTTCCACCTGGGTACAAAATGTTTGTCAATCACTTTTTTTGCTGAGTACATTAAAACCAAAAACAATTTAATACCTTCTGACCCCCCCCCCCAATACAAATCCTTGTTGAAACTACAGGCAATTCTGCTAGTAGTTTTATTCTAAAACTTTTCTACCTTAGGTGATGGTTTATCCCCTTGTCGTAATCGAGAAGTTGAAGTACGCAAGTTTGAGGTTTTTCTGGCAAAATATTTCTATAGTTTTTACCTCCATAAATTTTTAAAAATTAGGTTGAGGAGGTGGTAACGTTATCATTTTACAGAAGAAGAAACTGAAGTTGTGATTTGGTGGTGATTACAAAGCTGGCTGGTTGCTGAACTGAGTTAGACCCTGTATTCCTGATTCTGGTTCTAGCTCTTTCTATCAGACTAGACTCCCAGTGGGACATTAGCATCTCTAGAGACATTTCTAGGCATGCTACATTAGTGTCTTAGTGCAGCTGTAACACATTACCACGAATTTAGTGGCTTAAAACAACACAAGTTGGTTTACACTTCTGAAGGTCAGAATTGATCAAATCAAGGTGTCAGCAGGGATGTGCTGCTTCTGGATGCTCCAGGGGTAGGTCTGATTCCTTGGCTATTCCAGCTTCCAGAAGCTGCCTGCCCCTGCAGCTTGGCTCTTGGCCCCATACCCCATGTTCAAAGCCAATAGCGTAGCATCTTCCAATCTCTCTCTGGCTTCTGCTGCAGCCATCACATGTCCTCCTGACTCTCCTGCCTCCCTCTGATGAAGGACCCTTGTGATTGTATTGGACCCACTTGGGTAACCCAGGATGATCTCACCATCTCAAAATCCTATTCCCATCACACCTGCAAAGTGACCTTTTGCCATGTAAGGTCATATGTTCACAGGTTCCTGGGATTATGAGGATATAGACATCTCTGGGGGGCCATTCAGTTGTCTTCAATATATTCTCAAAAACTTAAGTGAATTTGGGAAATGCTGGACTAAACAAAATTAAATAGGACTTCTCTGAACTCTGAAGAATAGTTACCATAGCTTATATGTATTGAGACTTTATTTTTGAAGCACTTTAAGTTTTACATGCATTATCTCATTTCATTCTCGTTGTAATACTGAGGAGTTCTATTCTAATTTATCTCATGAATAAACTGAGGTTCAAAGCCAAGTAATTTGAGATTACCCAATAGGTACTCTGTGTGCTAATTGAGTGACGGTTATGCAAAAAGCCCAGACTTCACTATGCATTATATCCATGTGACAAAACTGCACTTGTACCCCCTAAATCTATAATAATAAAGTTAAGTAACATACTGAAGGTCACACTGCTAATAAGTGGCCAAGCTGGGACTCAAACTCAAATGTATCTGATACTAAAGCCTGAGCCTTGGAGATCCACAGTGCTAATATTCTAAGATGTAAGGCAGGGGATTTAGGATGCAGAATTTTCCAGGTTAATTTAGCCAGGGTCTTGGTATTTTACCGGACTAGTGTTCTTTAGAACAGACTTTCTGGAATGATAAACTGGTGATCTCTGTATCATTGTTATCCAGTAGAGCTTTCTGCGATGCTGGAAATGTTCTATGTCTGCACTGTCCAATTATGGAGACTTCATGTACTACTGAGCACTTGAAATGTGGTTAGGACAACTAAGGGGCTGAATTTCAAATTTAATTTTAATTATTTAAATTGAAATAGCCCCATGTGGCTAGTGGCTCCATGGGTGATTTCCAATGTTTCGGTGCATTTGCAAGGAAAATGGAAAAAAAAAAGTGAGTAAAACCAGTGGTCTCTTCAGCCAAAAATCTTTGTCAGTGCTCTGACAGTACATATAACTTTGTATCCTGCCTTTTATTTTCCCAGTTTCCATTCATTTCTAATATGTTCATGTAATTGCACTATTTTGCTACTGTACTGAGACGCTGCTGCCGAGTGTGAACTGTTGATTAGTGGGCAGTGCCCCCTTGTGACAACTCAAGATTGTCATCCTTCAGCGGATGGAGAAAAGACTGAATGTGATGTTCTCAGGACGGTTTGTGGTGTCACTGAGTCACATACCAAAATCGGTTGAATGCAGGCTAGCGACTGTTGATGAACAGGACATAGATGGAGATACAGAAAAATGTTTTTCATTCGGATAAGCATATTTGGGTATTTATAGACTAAGGAAAACGAACACAGATTTAAAAAATGGTTCCAGATGCCTGTGAGGGCAGAGATGGATAGACAGTCCATCAGACTGTGGACAGACTCAACTGTGATTTGAGGATTCCCAGTTGTACTTGAAATTAATGAAACAATTTCTGTAAGAATTATAATTCTTAGTTTTCACTAATTCGGATTGGTCTTACACACTGGGTTTTACTGTACTTCCACAGGAGTTTTTGATGAGGTGAATTTGGCAATTGCCTTTAGATTTCCAGTTCAGCTGCAGAAAATTTGTTTGGCACTTTGGTTTCTTGGGCCAGTCCTGCTGCTAGTTGGGAACGTGGTGAGTAGCTTGCAGGGTGTGATCAAAGTGTAGCTTGACTTTCATGTCACATTTTATCTTCTGGAGAGAATGAGATGGTGGTAAAATATACAGCAGAAATCTCTCTAATTTGATATGTGTTTCTCAAAATACAGCTGTCAAAGTGTATTACGTTGCAGTGGGCGATAAAATCCTTGAATGCAGACTGGGAATGCCCTGTGAGGTTGTGATTTCTTCCTGCTTGTAGGATTGTACTTCATGGTAACTCAATGACAAAAAGCCTCCTGTTCCGTTGTGGCCCCTGTGATTATTAATGTGAGCACTTTGCTGTGACAAGTTTAACATCACAATCTTTGCGATAAGTGCAGTACATCTCATGAAAACTTGAACTAATTAATATGCAATATTAATAATTGGGAAGTATAGTATGATAGGAAATTAATAGAGCAAATATTTTGGGGGAAATTAAAGCTGTTATGTAAATCAAAGAATTCTGAATTCTCTCCATAAATCTAAAGCATAAGAAATTTTTATTTGATGTTTGACATCCTCATTCACTTTTTAAGTGGTGGTCTGTTAAGGTCTAATTCAGTTTGCATTTCTTCAATGTACATCATCTGATGCTGGAAGGTCAGGAATAGGGATAAAGAGAATTTTGTGGTGACCTACTGTGTTTCCCCCAAAATAAGACCTACCCATAAAATAAGCCCTAGCAGGATTTCTAAGCATTTGCGCAATATAAGCCCTACCCCGAAAATAAGACCTAGTGACGGGCGTGGCTACACAACATATCTGCACAACCCATGCATTTCCTTATGGAGCGGTAAAGAAGACGAGCAGCGCTTCTCATCTGCCCCATCGTGACAGCTACTATCCCAGAGGTGACCGGAAAGGTGCGGGCAGCCCCACCAACAAGGTCAGCTCCCCCTATCGGATCCCGGCCATCCTGTGCGTGCCGCAAGCTGAGGGCTTTGAGGGGAAAATAACACATCCTCTGAAAATAACCCCTACGGTGTCTTCTTGAGGAAAAATAAATATAAGACCCTGTCTTATTTTCGGGGAAACACGGTATTTGCCGATGATTATCAACAGGCCAGAGTAATTTGGTAGTTTCCTGCAGTTGCACGGGTTTGGCCAGCAGAGGGCGGAAGAGTAAAATATCTTCCTAATAGTAACACAACTACCGTGTAACCTGGGTGACTTCCAGTGCCTGGATGCGTGGGCAGTGGAGGAGACCTCAGTGAACAGGAGAGGCTATCCAGATCTGAGAGGACGAGCTTGCAGATGGCTCTAGCTCAGGGTCCCCAACCTACGGTGAGTTGTATGATGATTTCATATATTACAATGCAATAATAGAAATAAAGTGCACAATAAATGTAATGTGCTTGAATCATCCCCAAATCTTCCCCCTCCTTCCCCAGTCTGTGGACAAACTGTCTTCCATGAAAATGGTCCCTGGTGCCAAAAAGTTTGGGGACTGCTGTTCTAGCTGATGGTTACCTGATGTTGCAGGGTTTTCTCATTTTTCAAGAGAAGCAAACATTCCGGAGTTCTTTGTGAAATTTTCTGCTTTAAAAATCCTGCTTAATTTTTTGGAAAGCATCACTTAAAACAAAAGTCATATTAGTGGGTTGAATTTTGCCTGTACAGGAATTCCCACGTGTAGGAATGCTATACATGGCCCAGACTTATTCATCTCTTTTTATAAAAGGAAATTGCCATAGTATTTCTTTAAAAGGGAGGAGAGGGGAATACTATGGAAAACAAAAGTAGAGTGGCTTTAATATTTCAGGAGAAATTCACGCAACATCTCCTTCACTCATGTTTCTTACCATGTACCAACAAAACTTTTTTGCCTGTTAAAAGTTAACTATTCACTTTGACTAAAGGAATAGTTCTGGGTGGCAGGTGGGGGGGGGCAGGCTTAAAATAAACTTTTCGCAAAGCGCTGAGGTGGAAGAAAACATGTTCAACACAAGCCTGAGGTGGCCTGTGTAAAAGAAGAAAAGAGTAAAAAGAAACACAGAACAAACAGTTAAGATAAATCAGGAGAAGAGGCATGGGCCAAGCTATGGAGAGTTGTCTTTAACCCAATGTGAACCTAACTCTCACCTTTTGGGCCTTGCGATTCAGTGACTGCAAAGCCCTGTAACTATCTCAGCTGAGATTCATTTTTATCTGGAAGGGACCAGGGTTATTGCCTGCTGGATGGGTTTTGGTCAGTCCACAGGTGAATTGTTCCTCATGGGGGCACTCAGCTGACAGGGTGAGCGTCCTCCAGGCAGGTGGTAGCTGAAATGGCTCAGCTGTATGTGGCTTCCGCCAGGCGTGGTGAGAAGCACGTGA
>VSMD01035645.1:0-23718 GCA_008750895.1 Mirza zaza
AGATGCACTCACGGGACTCACAGGTGACTTCATGGAGACGGTGGCACTTGGCATGGCTCCTGAGGGACACATGTAATTTTCTCATATTTGGAAGAGGAGAAGAGTTATAAGAGCAAAGTCTGTTCAAGGAATAGTGAAACCTTTGGCGTGTTGGGGAGATGGGGCTGAACAGTTAAGCAAGCACCTTAGTGCAAAGAGATGCGTAAGGTTAGGAAGCTTGAACTCTTTCTTTTGAATAACGAAGAGTCAATGAAAATAGCAATTGGCAGAGGTAATGTGATTAGATTTGACTAATGGCATAAGCAAGGTGCCCCTCTGCAATTCCTCACCTGCTCAGCTGTGCCTGTCACTTCCCTGGTCCCAGCTTTCCAACAAATGTCTAGGAACCTTCTGGATTTTCTAGATTTCACTCTACTTTCAGCAAAGGCTCACTTTCAAATTGGTCACCACACCTTGTTATTTAATGGGTTTTTTCCTCCAAGACATTTGTAGGAATGTTCTTCATCTCTCTGTCCCACTTAGAAACTTTTATGTTTACACACATAAATAGTTTAGCATAAATACTTTTGTATGTTTATATATTTGCATAAGTCCATTAATGTGATTATGCCAAATAAGCTGTTTAGGGCATTTTCATAACAAATTTGATTCCATCCATAGTTTTTTCCCCATGCATATATAAACATGTAATATCATATATACACCCACACAGACACACATGTGTAGGGTCTTTGTCATCATTTAAAAAAATTAGATTATATTAAACACACTTTACTGACTGTATTGCTCATATCAATCACTGGAAATATCTCCAAATGAAGTGGTATAATTAATTATAAGTCACTCTTTATCAACTGCACAATCTCTCATGATTTCCATGTAGTGTCACATTTTTAATCTTTTTCCTGCTGATTAATATCATTTCCAGTCTTTCATCACTACAATGCAATAAGCATTCTTATATATATTTGTTTACATGAGATAAACTCCCAAAGCAGGGCAGCCGGGTCAAATGATATGTGTAATGACAATTGTCATAGCAAGGGGCCAGATTGCTTTCCAAAAAGGCTGCAATGCCACATTTCCAATGACATGAGCAAAATTAACACTTTTGTCCAGCTCTCTACCAGCAATAGATATTACAGCTCTTTTTGATGTTATTATTGCCAGCCTGATGGGTATAATGCTCTCTTAATATTCTTTTAATTTGCATCTTTCCAACCAATGGTGAATTCCAGCATCTTTTCACATGGTATTTTTGCCTATTGGGTTTTGCACTTCTGTTAATTATTATTTATATTTTCTTTTCTAAATTTTTGTCCCTTCATAATCTTTCCTGATATAGAGCTAGCTGGCTGGTCAATTGACAGGGGCTTCCTAGACACAGAATCCCTGAGTACTGTTAGAATTCGAATTTTTAAGACATGAGCTGACCCATCTGTAAGAGTCTCTCCATTGAGAAGGTGAGTATGCAGCTATGCTCCAGCCAGTCAAACTCCAAGAGGAAGGATCCAGGTGAGGGTCATTCATTACCCTCCTCCCTATGCAAAATGGGATGCAAAATGGGCAAAGAGAACCCAAATTTCTGACTCCTAAAACACCTCCATGAATTAGGTGCCTTATCAAGAAATGCAGGTCTGTAGCTGAAATAAGGTCCTCCCAGCTGTGTCAAAAGCTGCCTTTGAAAACGTAAACTATCCTGCAAATAAAACGTCCCTTGGGCACAACAGGATTTCAGGATGACAGATGTGACTCTGGGCGGTCTCGGGGACACTCTGACGGGGTGGTGTGTGTCTCTCTCCGTGATTAGTCAGTGTCTGTGCTCACCCTTCTAATCTATCCCAACCAGCTGCGTGAGGCAGATTATTACCTAGTCAGTATGGAATGCGGCCAAGTGCTGGGGGGCGTTGGCCGTTATGCCACCCTGCCGCCCAGTCAACGAGACCAGCCTTTCCGCCCCGGGGCCCTTTAATAAATTTAAATGATGTAGCTTGCTTGATCTCCTTGTCACTGCAGTAAAAAAAAAAAAAAAAAAAAAATCAAGACAACTCAGCCTTGTTTCCATGACTAACATCGTCTGGTTTTCTAAGGAGGGGTTGCATGAGGGTTAATGCCTGCTGAGGATTCCCTGCTGCCAGCCACCACCCAAAATCATCCACCTCACCCAGCAGCAGCTGAGAGCACAGGCTACTCCAACTGGCTCTAACCTGTCTGCTCCAAAGTGTTGTTGTTTTCAAAAACGAAATCTCTCTGTGTTCTGTTTCAAAGCAGTAACCCCTTTGACTCCAAAATAATTATAACCACAAATACTAAAGTGGAAACGACCATCTCTGTACGTTTGACAGGGACCACAAATTGAATCAAGAGAGACTAAATGACTCACCCAATTACAAGCTGGTTAACGGCATAATCAAGACTCTATCATGATACCCTGACTACGCCATGAGTACTAGAATGTTCACGGATGGTTTTCAGGGAACCTACAAAACCTCTAAAATTGCATGAAAATTATGTGCATGCCTGCTTTTCTTGCAGGCCACTAGCTCCACACACAGCACAGGCCAGACCCCTGTCTCTGCCGTCCTGAGAGGCCTGGTGGCTGGTGTTCCCTGCCTGCTGCCACCCACACCTGGTGACCACAAGCAAATAGAATATCAGCCCCAGCCACAGCTTCTGGGCTTGGTTTCCAAGCCAAGGGAGAATTCCAGCGAGGCCCACTGCCCCCAAGCCTGCAAATCCACATTGCCTCCCTCACGTCCCGGCAAGCCCCGTCCACCGGCCAAACCCACACCCATTTCATGATCTTCATCTCCAGCGCTGCCAGCCGCCGTGATGGTGACCTGGTCAAGGGCCTTCGGTGCTCCCCAGATGGCAGTGGCACTTCTTCCTAATTCTAAGCCTAATCCATCTTCTTTTCTCCCTCTTCCTCACCACAAGCCTTGTGCCACCAGCCCTTGCCACCCCTGGCCCGAGGACTCACGTGGCCTCCAGCTAACCTGCCCCATCCATGCATCCAGCTAAGCCATCCTTCTAAAGGGCAAATCTGATCATATTGCTTCTTTGCATCCACATAGGGTAAAATCCAAAATTCTTCACACGGCCTGCTAGAGCCCTGTGTGATTTTTTTCCTCACCTGCTTCTCCAGCTTAATATGACTGAGTCTCTTCCTTGTTTTCTAAGCTCCAGCCATTTTTTTTTAAGTTTCCAAAAACAAACCAAGTTACTTTCCACCTCAGAGACTGTACATACATGCTGTATCATCTACCTGAGACACACTTCCTTCTGTCCTCCTCGCCTCGACACCTCCCACACACCTGTGTGGTCTTGACCAACACGGCTCTTCCTTAGAACATCCTCCCTCAAACTTGAGTAAAGTAGATACATGCCCCTCCCCCCAACATGGCTCCTGGGTACCTCGTACATTTATTTTATGGCGCTTAGCTAAATGGTCATTGATTCATCGTGTGACTGTTTATTTACATGTAGATCATAAATCCTGAGTGCAAAGACTCACTCGCTCTTTCCTTCCATCACGTGTTCCCAACACCTAGCACAGTATACCTGGCACCTTGTAGGTGGTCAATAAATATTTGTAAAGTAAGATGCCTGGCTGGAGATTCGTGGGTAGGGGAAGGAATGAATGCACAAAGCTGCTCACTCTACATCTATCCTCGGCATGAACATACGGATAGCAAAGACTTTCTCTAAAATCGAAAGACCATTTTAGTGATTTAAAAAATTTTAACTGGATCTGAAGTTGAATTTTCTTTTAGCACATTTAACTCCACAGCAAAATAAAGAGGCTTAAAAAAAGTATAGCTTTCCCATGATGTGTACATAATTCTCTAAGTGACAAAAAGAAGTATAGCCATAGATATAGAAAGTAGTGTTTCATTGTAGAGTAATATTTATTTATACAGGGCTATAAATCAGACAGTTTACTTTCCAAAAACAAATAGCGAAGTGGAAGTCACTAGTGGAAGCCCCAAATATTAGCAATTGTTTCATTGGTCATTTAAACATTCTGTCAGCCTAAATGCCAGTTGCTTTACCCAATAAACAAGAAAGTAATGCCTCGTCTTATTTAAAATCATGGGTGCACATTTTAAAAGCATTGTGCAGTATGTGGACAGCCAAGTTAGGCTGCAGATGTGTGATTACAAAGTCATGGCATGCCTTGAACTAATTCTCAAAACAAAGCTCGTTAGATCAGCTCCTGGATATTTTTGTCCTTTTTTGCTCTTGGTTCCTGTTTCAAGTTTTACAAGGCTATAAGCCCACATCGTCTGGACATTACAAAACCATTTGGTGAGACTGCAGACTTCTTCATTCCTTAGGGGGACTGGATCAATGCAAAGTCAATGGATTTACTTTGCATTTAAGTAACACTAGTGACCTTCTGTGAATCAAAATGCGATTCCTCCAAAGACGCTGATCTTTTTCCAAGAATAAATGGATTTAATGAGCTTTTAGTCAGAGCAGTGCTTAGTCCTCAAACATAGCAACTCTTCTAAACCTTACCTTAGTGGGTCTGCATTCTCCCTTTTCTTTGGTTCTGATTTTGCATTTTTTCTTTTATCAAGTGCTTTATCTTCATCTTAAAAATGCCGGAAGGTCTTTTATTTTTTGGAAAGGAGTTAAATAATCAATTCCATATGATAAAAAATTCTATTTTATTTTATACTTGTATGGTCAGATATGCTTTGTGCAAGTTTTAAAAACACAAAAACAATACTAAATAACCCTTATAGAGGCGTACATATGAACTAAAGGCACAAAAACACACATGTGAATGGCACGCCAACTTCAGGAGAGTGGAGATCTCCTGGAAAAGAAGGAAATAACTGACAGGCTGGTGACTGCGATTTAGCTTTCAAATGTAAAACATTCTAAGGCTGCACAAAAAGTGAGGTTTGCAACATTGCACGCAAATATGGATAGTGGCTCCCTCCCAGAACCCAATCGGGAAATGCTCCAGAGGTGAAAGCAAAATTGATAGAGCTGATTAATTAACTTAAAGACTGGCGGGGACCCCTGGGGACTTCGGGAAAGAGTGGGAGTATGTGGGAGAGAACTGCAGGCCAGACTGAATGAGGGCCAAGGGAGGCCGGGAAGGAGGCATAGATCTTTGGTTGTGCTCTCGTCTCTCTCTGAATTAGCTCAAACAGAAAAGCCCAATCGCCACTTGGAGGAAGAAAACCTGAATTTCCAGCCTTTGTGCAGAAGCCAGTGACAGGTGGCATCCAAGTGGAGCCAAGAGCCCAGCAGGTGCGGGAGGACAGATTGCAACAAGTAATCCCCTCCGAGGGAGTCAACACCCTCTGGTAACATACACTTTGAGAGAAATATAAAACACATCCAAACTTTAGTAGGAGAACCAGCACAAGTCGTTAATTTAAAGTAAACAAAAGAAATAATCTTCAAGAGGATACAGGTTAAACATCTCTAATTCGAAAATCCAACATTCAAAATGTTCCAAAACCTGAAACTTGTTGAGTATTGACATGATGCCACAGGTAGAAAATTCCACACCTGACACCTTTGCCTTTTTTTTTGATGGTTCAACGTACACGAACTTTGTATCATGTACAAAATTATTAAAAATATTGTATAAAATTACCTTCAGACTATGTGTATAAGGTGTATATGAAACACAGATACATTTTGTGTCTGGGGTTGGGTACCAGCTCCAAGACATCTCATTATGTATATGCAAATATTCCCAAATCTGAAAAAATCTGACTGGTCCCAAGCATCTCAGATAAAGGATACTCAATCCGTATTGGTAATTTAAAGCAGGAACAAAAAGTTATTAAGAAGAAGCAATCGCAAGTTATCATTGCACTAAGAAACTTAGTAGATGGATTGAATATCAGATAGGATATAGGCAAAGATGAGTTAGTAAAATGAACAAACATGTAAGGGAATCCTCCCAGAAGACATCAAGTATATATGAAAAGAGCAAAATGATGAAAGAAATGTTAAGAGAGATGGAGGATTTAAAAAGCTTCAGAAGAAGAGTACTGTTCTTACATACAATATTCATACAATAAATGAAATTCATACAATAAATGAAAGAGTAAATTTTCTAAGAAATAATGATTGAGAATTTCATATTATAAAATAAAGAAGACTAGAGATTGTGAAAGGACTTAGAAAGTGCCAACAGAATAGATAAGAAAAACCCACACTTTGCTAAATTTAAGATCATCAAAGTCAAAGAAAAGTTCCCTGAAAAAAAGAAACAAAAATCTAATTGATGTTATACTCTTTGGCAATGACATTGGATGACATTAGGCTAATATTTTCAACATATTCAATGAAGGAAAAAATTAATTTGAACTAAGGATGTTTTAATTCACTTGAGCTTTTGCTTAAGTACAATAAAAATATTCTCAAGCATCCAATTGTCTTGGAAGGATTAACACAAAGACTTTCTTTGAAGTCACTCTTGGAGGAAGTATTCCAGCAAAAGAGAATGCCTCCAGAAGGCACAAAGAGATCTACTGTATATAGGAAGTAAAGATGAGTAAACAACTGAAGACCGTTTGTGGTTTTCTAAGTGAGCTTTGGCATACCAGAGGAAGGCCAAAATAGAGTGGTTTGGATGAGAATTGAAAATAACTAGAGTGCCAGGAATCAGAAATGTTGGATTTCTATGTCCTAGTATTGCATTTTCTGCCATGGTGCTTTCTCGATTCACGGTGACTAAACTTGAGTGGATTAGATTGACTGGAAAGTGAGGATTCAGTGGGCAAATGGATGGAAAAGATGGGAAGAACAATATGGGCAGGTGGTTGTGATTTAAAATTTATAATATTTCGATAATCTGTAAATTTGTAAATCTGGGACATAACCTTAACCTAACGCTAAAATTATTGTGTCAGAGGCAACTGTAGTTGCAATTGATATCTGCTACAGATGACCCTGACTTCCTTTCTCCCTTACCTAAATTCTGAGCAAGTAAGTACTGGGGGTAGCCTCACAGTATTTAATCTTAAGCCATTAGTATAAAGGAAAGGTTTATCATTGCAGAATTATTAAGTTCCTTCTGGAGAGTTATCCCTTAGAACATTGTAATTATCACTACACCTGTTAATCAGGTTTCAAACACAGGACATCAGACTTAAAGCAGAGATGTCAAATAGGTATGGTCATTATAATATGGCTTCACCCTCCAGCTCTAATTTTTACAAGATAGGGATGCCATTGGACGTTTTACTTCAAGCCAGAAAAATAATACATTCATGCTATGTATTTATACTAAGATATTTGATGCCATAGAAACACGCAAAATACAGTCTTAGTCCATTGCACTGAAACTGACTATTTGCATTGTCTAAGACAGATTTCTTTTTTTAACTTCCAAAATATTATGGGGTTCAACCCCAAACTTATATTCTGTTAGCTGTCCTTTTAGAATATATTTTATTACTTAAAAAGTAACCCATAGTCAATACAGAATACCTGGAAAATATGAGAAAGAAGCTGAAGTTAATGTTAACTATTCAATATTTCTGATTGTTACCTTCAACATTTCTCCTTAATTCTATCATTGAAAGAAATGTTAAGTAGTATGCAAAACAGAGCTGATCCAGATTCTTTTGATCTAGTTTCCACTCCAACATCTAGTTTTGGGATCTTGGACACACCACCTGATTCCTCTAAGTCCTGGAGAGTTTATCTGTTACAGGGTAATCTTTATGATGTTGCCAGTCTCAATGGATTGCTGTGTGGATAAAGTGAGAATAGGCAGTGAAGCATTTACCTCCATGTCTGGTGCCTAGAAAATGTTCCATTAATGCTTATTATCATTAATATAATTATTACTTACACATAGTTTCTTGATGAAACTAGGAATTCCTGGAGATTGTGGCTAGTAGCTCCAATTTCTCTTGAATCTCTTCACCAAACCTAAATCAATGACTATGGTCAAGGTTGTATTCAAAGACATTATTGACATTAAAAGTACAATTTTCTGTTTTTTATTCCAAAGTAGAAATTCCTGTATATCAACTCTGAAGATTATCAGGGAAGTAGAGTTACCTGAAACCTACATTTTAAGTCATTTAAATGTAATACTCTCTCCTTTTTAAAATGAGATGTGATGAATACCCAATGAAAAGTACAGATTTTTAAGTGTTCGGTGCAAAGAGTTTTGACAGTTGTGTATGGCCATGTTTCAAGATACAAAACACTTCCATTCCCCATGAAAAATTCCCTCGTGTTCCCTACACTTTCGAACATTCCTTCCCGTGACCAACCTGCTTCCCACCTACCTGGGATAGTTTTGCCTATGTTTCAATTTCATATACTTGAATTCAGACAGTATATATTCTTTTGTGTCTGGTTTTTTTGCTTAGCATAATGTCCTTGAGATTCGTCCCCATTGTTATACATAGCATCCTGATACACTCAATTATTCAAATTTTAGCAGGCAGAGAGAAGAGTGTCAAAAGGGCAAGCAACATAGATTTGAAAGACTTGAGCTGAAATTCTGGCTTTTTAGTTGTTCGACCTTGCATAGATAATGTCATCTCAGTACCCGCTCTTTGTACAAATCTCTCTAACCCTCAAGTTCCTCAACTTAAAACGACTATAAAAATCCTCATCTCATAAAGTTATTGTCAAGACTGAGAGACAAAATAAGGGAGAATATGGTGCTAGACACAAAACTGTTGTTCAGAAAAAGGTTTGCTCAAATCTGAGCACACCAGGTCAGTCACGGATATTGACTAATTACATCTCCTTAATGACCAGCCGCAGCAAAGAAGAAAAGGAACAGAAATTGGTTTTCTCCATCACACGTGATGATGGAAACCTATTTTCTCCCCTGAAATATGATTTTAAGGTTTAAAGGATATCACATATAAAAATGCATCATATCAAAATGGAAACAGACCAACAAGGAATTAAACATACAAAACCAGCAGCTAGGGTTCTGCTGGGAACGCTTTTGTAAGTCTTATCAGTATACTTCATGGCATGAATGCAGATCATTTCCATATGTCTTTCATCGGGGAAGATGGAATTAATCGTAGAGGTTTAAGGTAGACATTCCTGTCACATTAAAATCTCATGGTGTTCTTCGGCAAGATGCTATGACTCTAGCACAAATCTTTTTCAAGAGAATAAAGCAGAACCAGGATATCTAGTGGGATTGAAATGAAACTATAAACAAACAAAACAATTTTCTGTCTGTTTCAATCAGCTCAGAGGAATTCTTCCCATACGCATTAATTATGACAAGATATGGAGAATTAAACAGCTGAACACAATCATTTCCCATTATTTGCGCTGTTCTTCAAGAAATACGGGGCCCTGGGCCACTGTCAAGAGCTACTTTGGGAATGAGCAGTCTTCAAATGCATTGAACATTTAGCCACCTTGGAGCACACCAACACCTGATTGTCATCTGGTTTGATGTGACAACTGAAATTAACATTTAGTTGAGACATTTCCGCACTGATAAAGCTTGAACTGGTAGCTTTCGGAAAAAAAAGAAAAGAAAAACTAGACTGAAGCAATCATCTTTCTTCTTCTGTTGAATTTCACATGAATAGAAACAGGTAATGCGAGTCAGCTCCTTTCCTAGTACTTCCAAATAGGGTTGACCTTCTAGAAATCTAATTATAGTATACATTTATAAACCATAATGAACCTATTAGGAGTCCATAGCATAAAGATATGAAAGTAAGTTCTCTCAAATAAAATATGCAAAGGTAAGGAAAGTATATACAGCAGTGATTAAAATAATACTTTACATCTTTGTAGAGTTTTTAGAGTTCACATGCATTTTTTTTTTCATTTATAACATAGGTAGAGTTGAAATTATGATCTGTACCATATAGATAAAGAAACTTGGATTAAGAGTTTTGGAATGACTACTATTAGAAGAAATGATTCTTTTTTTCCCCCACGTGTTATTACTGCCTCAAGTTTGTGTGGCCTCTTATCATTTATGAGATGTTTAGACAGATGTTTCCTGCCAAGGCAGAGACTCAAACCAGTTTTATCCAATAATAAAGGAATTCATTAACTCCCACAAGCAGGAAAACCAGCATGCCGGGATCCAGACTTGATCGGACTCCATGTTGTGCAGACTTCTTCCTTCCTTCCCTTGCCTCAGCCCCTGTGCTGGTCCTCACTCCTCCCTCTGCAAGGGGCTCCTTTCACGTGGCTGGCACCCAGTGTCACTTCCTTCCAGCACTCAGATTACCAAAGTCAGGGGCAATCTTCCTCATTTGCTCCAGGTGAAAACTCCTGAGCCCCAGTTTGTGTCACAGGACAGTTCTTAAACCATTTCCTGTGGGAAGCTCTGGTTTGCCCATGTAGGGTCCCTGTGTGAGTTAGGGACAGAGCCCATGATTGACCACATGTGGTGGAGGAGGGAGATGGCCCCAAGAAAATAATAAAGGCTGTGTTGGCCAATAATAAGGGTCTCCTATACACTGGCATACAAACAGACAGGCAGCTTAATGGGCCAGAGTAGAACATCTAGAAACAGATGCATGTATAGGTAAAGATTTATTATAGGGTTTTTCTGAAAATTCAGGTAAGTGGGACAAAGGATGAACTATTGTGATAGTAAATGTGAAAACCGAGCTGGTCATGTGAAAACATCATCAACTCAATATTTGTTGAATATAATGAAATGAATGAATGAATGAGTGAGTGAAGAAGTCTCAGTCCTGCCACTTACAGCTCTGGGATTGTGGGATAGTTACTTGTCTCTCATAGCTCTCAACTTTATTCCAGTTTTTCATTGATGGGGGATTAAATGAACTCAGACATAAATAAAGCTACCAAAGCTCCAACGAGAGTATTAGCAGGGGACATAAATGCAAAATAAAAATACGCAACTTCATATAAAATAAATGCAAAAAGTGCAGTGGGAAACATTAATGCTAATACTTCAGTATGCAGGCATACTCACACACCCCCGATTCAAATTTTAAATTGGTACAACCTCTTTGAAAAGTGATTTAGCAAAAATCCTACAAACTTTGCTATGTCTTTTCATGCTGACATTTCACAATTACAAATTATAGATCTGTAAGTTACAGATGTGAAATTATTAGGACTTCATTACAAAGATTCTACTCTAGCATTGTTTGTTATAGGGAACAGTTGGAACCAACCTAATGTCCAACAGTAGGGAATCATTAAATAAATGATGGTGCGTCAGTAAATGAAAACACTATGTAGTCATTGAAAGTGAATTTATAAAAGAATATTTAATGACTCAAAATGCTCACATGCATTCTTAAATTAAAATAGAGAAGTTACAAACAGTAACTAATAATTCCATTTCAATAGATAGTATGTTTTTAAATGTTTTTTTTTTAAAGAGTTGAACATTTTACCAGTGAAACATGGAAAAATACTGCCAGGTAAGGATGAAGGCTTTGCAGTGTCACTGACTGTGACATTGTAATATAATAAAAAATATCTATTTGGTCTCTGCCCTTGGTTCCTGACATAGAGCTCCTAAAACCCTTATATGATCATTTCCTGAGCTGTAGGGGTTCTAGGAGCATGTTTGGTTCTAATGAGGAAACTCTTGGTAGCTCCTGGGTTGGGGCTGGTCAGTAGAAGGACCAAGCCAGGATTAGAACCTTGGAACTTTCAGCCCCATCCCTTATCCTTTGGGGAGGAGAGAGGGGATGGAGATTGAATTAACCATCAATCATGCCTACGTGTTGAAGCCGCCATAAAAATCCCTGAAGTACAGGGTTTGGAGAACTTCCAGGGTGGCGAACACATCCATACTCCAGGAGGGTGGCACACTCCAGGGACAGAAGCTCCTGCACTTGGACCCTTCTAGATCTTGTCCTATGTACCTCTCAATCTGGCTGTTCATTTGTACCTTTTATAATATGCTTTGTTAATAATAAAGTAAACTGGTAAATGTAAGAAAGTGTTTCCCTGACTTCTGGGACCACTCTAGCAAATTAATTGAACCCAAGAAGGGGGTCATGGGAATGTCTGATTTGTAGCCAAGTCCGACGGAAGTTGTGGGTAACTGGGGGACCTACAGCTTGTAATTGGTGTCTGAAGTGGGGGCCAGTCTTGTGGGACTGAGCCCTTAACCTGTATGATATAACTGCATCTCCAGGCACATAGCGTCAGAATTGAGTTATTAATAAATGGCAGGAGACCCCGCTGGGAGTTCACTGGAGAAATGCTTTGTATGTGGGGAAAAAACCCCAAACATCTGTTCACAGAAGTGTTCTGTATTGAATGTGTAACTTATAGAAGGGTAAAATAGTCAGTTTGTTTCTGTTTTTGTTTTTCCCTATCTCTTACACCATCCTCATCCATTTCCAAGCCTGAACTTTTTGAGTTTCCTTTTGTTTAATATAAAGAACTTATAGAAACTTTTTGAGTTTCTTTTTGTTTACTATATAGCATGAGAAAGTTGATATACTCTCAAATGTTAACTGTGGACATTTCTTCTATGTGGTTGGAAAGTGGATTGTTTTCATTTTGCTTCTTTGGTTTCTATACATTTTTTAATAACCCACATATGTTAGCTTTGAAACAATCACAAACATAAAAGTAATTTTATAAAATCTATTAAAACTGCAAGGAATTTTGTAAAAAGACTGGTGGGAAAGAACCAACATGAAAATTGCATTTATCTCTGCAAGACTCATTTTTGGCAACAGTTTTATTTGTATTTTTTCTCCATTTTCAAAATAATTAATCTTCTAATCTCCTTTTTCTTTCATCTTTGCCACCTGTTCCTCGTCCAAGGTAAGGTAGGGAATGAAAATATGAAGCAATGGGAATTACTGTCTTTCTGACAAAGGGATTCTGCTCACGTTCCATATGTTTCCTCAAGCATAACAAAGTCAGTGATCACTGTGGATTGCTTTATTTTCAAATCCAAAAATTGGACATGCCATTTGGTATGTTGTCTGAAACATGATGTGACCATGGGACTTAATTTTTGAATTTAAGACTGGCCAGAAAATCAGAAATGAATTCTCTCAAATGCAAATCTCCTGTCCTTTTTTGTGAGATGTGTACATGCCTGATGTTGAATCGAAGCGTGTCGCCATATGCCACTGGAGGGGTGACTTTTCTTTTGTCCATGTTCCCAATACACCTGTTAATGTAAGAAGAATCCTAATCCTTTATGCCCTCCATTGTTTCCATACTGAGGGAGGAAAAGAGTTTATCCTTATTGTCATTGTTGCATTAAAGTATGTCCATCAACTTCATGTTGTTTCACCAGATAGATTTTCTTCTGTAAGATGATCTCCTTTCACTTATCTACAGGGGATTAATTTTTCACTTTATCTTCTTGAATCTTAAAAGTTATTCATAAAAAATACAAAGTAATAGCTGTGTGTAAATAGCATTCAGATTGCAACATAAGAATAAATAAAGAATTGATTGTACCCTAAGTCTCTCCATTTTCTTATGGCTAAACAAAGTGAACTGGCTTGAGGCCAGTGTCAGCTCTATCTTATTCATTTAAAAATGTCCATTTGGTTCTTATTAGCTTAAGAAACAGAAGTTTTCACCCACTTTTTACTTTATGTTGAATTTCTCTTTACTTTTTTTTTGCCCACTGAGGTAAGATGACAGCTTAGAGAAAACCAAAATAGATCCAAACAAGATCCACTAGCAACCTGTATGGAATTCATAAACAACTGGTTTCTTTTTGCTAGATTTGGCTTCTTTCTGATAATCTGCAAATGGACCAAATGATTCCATAGGCCAAAAATGCATTACCCAGTGGTGTGTATAAGAACAATCTACATTTGTACAGGTGATCTGCCATTCCCCACAGATGGACTGAAGGTCTGGGTTAAAGGGATTTTCCTAGCTGATCTGTTAAGATGGCTTCATAGTGGGTGACTTTTGGCCACAATGACTCCACTAGCTCTCACCTCTACAACACCAGGTTGTGTAGGAGCTAAAACATTATTTTAGCATAATTTTGGCATATTTAAAAGGCATAAGACTGCAAGGCGAAGAGCATAGGTTTTGGAGTTAGACGGACATCATGAACTTAGTGTTTGTTGAATGTAATGAAAGGAATGAATGAAATGAACAAAGAGAACCGGGTTAGAATCTCAGTTCTGCTACCTGCAGCTCTGATTGTGGGATAATTACTTATTTATGATGGGTTTCACTTTAATTACATTGTTGGAAGATTAAATGAGATACAAGTGTATAAAGCGCTTAGTAAACTGTATATAAGTGCTCAATAATTACCCTGCTTTGAGATGATGGTCCTATTTCCTGCAGGCTTCATTAGTACCAGCAAGAAAAAGTAGTTGCTATTCACTCCAATGTCAGCCAAGACACGAAAATTTCTTCCCTGGCTGGTGCCTTTTTCTTTTAGACTTGTGGCAAATGTTCTCATACTGCAGGGGGCGTGGCAGGGAGACTGTTACAAAACCTAAATGACACTGGGAAAGGGAAAACTTTTCACCCCCGGAACAAAAGACCCATCTCACTAACGGTGACATTGCACCTTCACTACAGATCAATGCAAAGAAAGAAAGGTTATTTGTTGAGTGCTCCATGCTGAGAATAAAAAAAAGAAATCTAGGACTTGGAAAATAAGAAACATAGAAATGTGTTCCTTCACATTCTTTTCCTTTTGAAACTGTTGCTTACTGCATTTGCATATACTATCACAAACATCCTTCTCGTTACCTTGAAAAGAAGGTTGATTTACCTCTAGAAAGAATATTCGCCTCAAAATTTCTGTCTCTATCAGGCCCAGGAAAATCTGGAAATTCTACAGGAACTTGTTTTCTTCTGTGAGCTGCTCGCTTCCCCTCCTTAGATAATCTCGGACTACTGGGCAGGACTGAGCGTTCATCTGAAATATAACCCGCTGGACAGTCCTGCCCTGTTTTGAATTCATAGCCTGTTGCACTGCAGCGAGCAACAAGCTCGTGTTTAGGAGAGGAAATGAACAAACACAAATATCCTGGCTGCCTCCTGAGCTGGAGAGCTGAACAGTGCAGCCAGCTCAGCCAGCTCGGCTTGGGTCTCTCGCATCAGAGGCATCTGGCCTCCATCCTGCGCACTGCAGTGTACTTATGCGACTGGAAAACCGGTTCAACAATGGCTGCAATGCGTAAGGAAAGAGAATGTAGCAATCCATTTCCCAAACAGTGGCAGTTCTATAGACCTAAAGAAATTTCTAGAAGCAGGATAAAAAAAAAAAAAAGAATGCATGCTTAGGATTTTGCTGCCAGTGTCTGAGACAGAGAGACATCTGCTGTTTATCTGTCAATATTTGCATATTTGCATGACAGGTCGGGAAAGGCAAGGCAACATCGGTGAAGGCAGATATTTGGGGAATTAAAGCAGAGTGGCACAGGGATCCCAAACTCAATACGTTTAGGACCAAGCCGAGGACTTGATTATGGAATTCAAACAGGCTACGTACACTTCTGGTGCATTGTTTAATAATGGTGTCTTGAGATTTATTCTTTGACAAAGTCACATTCTGTTAGCTATACACAAGCAAGAATATTCGTTACTTTCACTAAAATATGTGCTATCTGCCATTTTGCTTCAAGGTCCTGACCCTCTCAGTCTGTCCTGAATTTTCTCACTTTTGATAGAGACATAGTTGTAATAGTGGTAATCATTTGCTCTTATTTTTGATATGAGAAATACAGAAGGTTATGGGTGACCTCAATGGCAACGCCAATACTAGTCAGCGTTAAGGAGACAAATTTAAATGAGGTCAAAAGTGTAGGGCCCTAATCTGATCCAGTCAATGATCTTACAAAATGAGTCCCTGGGGAGCTTGTACTCTCTCTCTTACCCCCAACCCTGAGCGCACACAAAGAGGCCATATGAGAACAGGGTAAAAAGGTGGCCACCTACAAGCCAACAGAAGAGGCTTCAGAATGAAACCTAAAGACATTTCTAGGAGCAGAAAAAAAAAATGTCTCCTTAATGCCAACTAGTATCTGTCACCATTCAGCTACTTTCAATCTCTATGACAACCAAAAACATTGTCACAAATTTCCAGCACATTTTCTGGAGGGAGGGTAGTTTTTCTTTATTGAGTGCTATGGACTGAATGCTTTTCCCCCATCCCCCACCCCAAATTCATATATTGCAGCCCTAACCCAGAATGTGATAGTATTTGGAGGTAGGGCTTTGGGGAGTAATTAGGTAATGAGGGTGGAGCCTCTCATCCAATGTCCTCATAAGAAGAGACACAAGAGAGCTCTCTTCCTTTCTCTCTGCCATGTGAAGATACAGCAAGAAGGCAGCCGTTGGCAAACCAGGAAAAGAGCCCTCACCAGACACCGAATCTCCCAACACCTCAATCTTGGATTTCCCAGACTCAGGATCTATGGGAAACTCATGTTTGCTGTTTAAACCACCTAGTCTACAGTACTTTGTTATAGTAGCTGGAACTGACTAAGACATTGAGAATCAGGAGACTAGATCATTTTTCATGTCCCTTTCCCCCTCTTTAAGATGTAATAAATAATAAATCTACAGAAATGACTTTGGTGCCTAGGTAACTGGAGATACTTGTTCATAGTAAACTCAGGGCTGAGTGCCTGCAGTGCCCTAATAACCTCATTAGGGAAGCCAAGACTTTGTGGGATTCCAGGTCTCTGAAGAGAAGACAGAATAGAGAAGGAGTATACGAAATCAGCCCTGGGATTAGGGTGTGAATCGAGGACTTGCTGTTAATGGAAAAAGGCCACCAGGTTGCCTTGCAGAGTGTCTGGAGAAGCTGTGAGTTTGCCTGTGGCAGACACTATACACCTCCTGAGGATTTGCAGCAGGATTTTCAGTGAGAGTGAAAAGTTAATGAGCTCAAAAGCCTATGAAGATCTTGAAGGTGTTAGAGTGAGGACACAGTCCAACACCTAAGGGGATATCTACTCAAGTGTCAGCTGTCTCTGGTGCTCAGGTATGGAAAGGGATTGGAAAGGTGGAAGAATGGAAAGGGCCCCCCTCTGTTTCCTTTTTGGCCTTGCTTGGAATTTTGTTACAGAATCCTACACAGCCATTGCTTAGCTCCCACTTATAAGTGAAAACGTGATATTTGTTTTTTTTGTTGCTGGGTCACTTCACGTAGGATAATGGCCTCCAGTTCCAGTCAAGTTGCTGCAAAAACTATTGTTTCATTCTTTTTGATGGCTCAGTAGTACACCATGGTGAGTGTGTGTATAGACACCACATTTTCTTTATCCACTCATCAGTTGATGGGCACTTAAATTGATTCCTCATCTTTGCAATTGTGAACTGTGCAGCTATAAACATATAAGGGCACCACATGTCTATTTTATAAAATGACTTCTTTTCCTGTGGATATACACCCAGTAGCGAGATTGCTGGATTGAATGGTAGGTCTACTTTTAGTTCTTTGAGAAACCTGCATACTATTTTCCTTAGGGGCTGTACTGATTTGTATTCCTGCCAATAGGGTATAAGCTTCCCTTTCCATCCCCAGGCCAGCATCTATTGTTTCTATCGTTTCTTTTAATCAAGGCCATTCTGCCAGGGGCAAGGCAGATCCCATTGTGGTTTTAATTTGCATTTGAAGGAGCGTGTTTAAAAGCCAGCAAGAAGGATCCAGTGAAGGAAAGATTGCATAGACTAGAGAGAAAGTGTAATCTTTAGTGTAAGATTTCTGAGAAGAAGCAGGAGAATCTTCTTAACTAAGAAAAAGGGCCACAAAAGGGAATTATTAAGCTTCCTCTTCTACTTCCTCTGCCTGCTTTCCCACCTGCTCTTCCTTCCCTCCTTCCTTTCCATTACTCTCACTTCAAGCTCCAAACATGTAGCAGAATATTTGGACCTAAATTGGCCATTGCCTATCTTACACTTTTAGTTTTCAGCAACTTCAAGGGTGCTTCTAACCTGTTTTGGAATGATGTTAGGCTAGATTGGAGTCGTTCATAAAACCTTATATAGTTCACATCAAATAATTGGGAGTATACTATTCTCTCTAATTTGGATGGAGTAGATTCCATTATGGACTCATAATGTCCAGGCTTCTATACCAAAATTCTAAGCAAGGTCAAAAAGGAAACAGAGAGGAGACCTTTCCATTCTTCCACCTCTCCAGCCCCTCTCTCTACCTGGGCAGCAGAGACAGGTGACATCTGAGTAGACACAATGGAATCGGTCTTTCATAATCACCTGGAAAGTCTGCTGGCCATACCCATTCATCCTGAGGTGACATCAAAGGGCAAGGTGGTGACTCACAGAGTCTGAGATGACCAGGCGCATTCCCTGGTCTAGCCTCTGCTGCCCGAGTCTTCATAGGAATCTTCAGCTTGTGCAGGTCACGACATCAATGTTCAGACTCAAGGTTGTCTAATAAAAGCCTCTGTGACACATTCATTCCCCAGGAGACCGCTGGACTTTTATGTTTGTCTGGCAATAAAGTTCCAGATGTCAGATACACCTGAGACTGTGGCTGCCACACCCAGCCCCCCTTGCCTCAGAGGCTGGTGGTGTTTTATAAAACAATCTGCTCTTCTTTACATCCTCTTTAACTTTTCTTCTTGGTAGTAAATCATTTTTAATTAAACTTAAGCAAGCAAGCCACATTAGATACTTAGATGCTAATAAAGGTGAGGTATTGCTGTAGGTATTGCAGGAACATAACGTTTCCTTTACGAGACTGTAAGTGCCTCAGGACAGAGACCACGTCTTCTCCTTGTATCCTGACCTCCCTGCAAAGTGCTAATATCTAGTGTGCAGCAGGGGCTTCATAAATATAACTTGAATTGGACAAAAATGAATTTGTCTCAGCCATCATCTTTAGATAACGTGTTATCTAGTAGGAGGGTATAAGGCAAATGCGAGAAATTAACCATAAATCAAGGCAGAATGTAGTAAGCTTACAACACAGAGACAAACAAGGTGCTACGAAAGATAACAGTAGAGCAATAACATTTGAGGGATTAATTCTATAAAGCTTCATGGAGGAGATATTAATAGGAGCTAAGGTGGTTGTGAAGGATAAGGATGTGGTGGGAAGGTGGAAGAAGGAAAGTGAAAGGTGGGACAAAGTACATTGGAGATGGGCGGGGCGCGGTGGCTCATGCCTGTAATCCTAGCACTCTGGGAGGCCGAGGTGGGAGGATCGCTTGAGCTTAGGAGTTCGAGACCAGCCTGAGCAAGAGCGAGATTCCTGTCTCTACTATAAATAGAAAGAAATTAGCCAAACAACTAAAAATAGAAAAAATTAGCCGGGCACAGTGGCACGTGCCTGTAGTCCCAGCTACCTGGGAGGCTGAGGCAGGAGGATGGCTTGAGCCCAGGAGTTTGAGGTTGCTGTGAGCTAGGCTGACGCCACGACACTCACACCCAGGCAACAGAGTGAGACTCTGTCTCAAAAATAAATAAATAATAAATAAATAAATAAATAAAATAAGGACATTGGAGATGGAGGGATGATATGGAAGAAGGTGCCATGGCTTTGGGGACACAGATAGGTGGTACACATATGTAGACAGTCGGTGTTCAGCTGCCATAACAAAGTACCACGGGCTGAGAGGTTTAAGCAACAGGATGCATTTCCTCACAGAGGAGGCTGGATGTTTGAGATCAAGGTGCTGGCAGGGCAGGTTCTCCCGAGGCCTGTCTCCTGGGCCAGGGGACAGCCGTCTTCTCCCTGTGTCCTCACATAGCCGACCTTCTGGGCGTGTCTGTGTCCTCATCTCTTCTTTTAAGGACAGCAGCATACTGCACTAGGGCCCACTCATATGACCTCGTTTTACCCTACTCATCTCTTTAAAGACCCTGTCTCCAAATACAGTCACATTCTGAGGTCCTGGGGGTTAGCATGTTAACACATGAATTGTAAGGGGACATGGTTCAGCCCCTGGGAAGCAGCGTTGCATAGTAATTACGCACACGGGCTCTGGAGTTCCAATCCCTGCTCTCCACTTACTAACTGTGCAGCTATGATCAAATTACTTAAGCTCTTCTGTGCCTCAGTTTGCAAAATGGACTAACAAAAGTATCCTTTTTTGCAAGGCTGTCGTGAGAACTAATGTGTGCCTGCCTGTGCCTGGCACATAGTAAGTGCTCAATAAATGCTATCTGTTACTACTGCTTGACTAGAAACGGATAAAAATGCTCAGAAGCTGCTTTCTAAGTTCAACTATTCTACTATGCAGGACTATGAACTTGGGAAACCTACTCGGTCAGCAAAGCATTAAGTAGTGTTTCTTAGTGTGTGTCTCTTAGCTGAACTTGCCGGGATTCAGCTTTTCTGTCATTAAACAAGAGGTGTGATGAGATTGCTTTTCAGTCCTTTTCAGTTCTGGAAAAACGTAAGCTCAGTGCAGGGGGCAAGAAGAACGCCAAGACGGAGGGAGAGGAGGACAGCAAGTCATTCCCCCTCCGAGGGCTGGGGGAAGCGTCGGTATTCCAGGGAACAGAGAACTTTTACGGAGTTCCTGGTGGAGGAACAGCCTGACAGGTTTCCAGCTTAGGGACAGGATTTAAGGAATACAAAATTACTTACTGTGGCCTCCCTCTCACCTCACTGCAGCAAACCTTTCCTATATAAATGATTTAACCCAGGGAGCAAACAGTTTACAATTTGTTGTGTAAAAAAGAAATCACTATTAAATAAATAAGGTTATTTTAAAAACCCTATTATAATATTTACTGTCTCACTGACAATGAAGAAATCCAAACGTGAATCCTAACGACATCCCGTAGCTGGTCATATCTACAGAGGAGTCCCAGGCATTGATCTTGACGATTTCAGTGGTAAGCTGAGTCAAGTTCACGGGAGGAGGCCATGAAACACTATTTTTCTTAATCTATGTAATCTGGAGAGCTTAAAACTGAATATTTAGATTTTGGATTCACCCGACCCTTACAGCATTGGAAGAAAGCTGGTGGGTCTTGGCTGGGAGGGAACAGGGCGAGGGCGAGGGCCCCGTGGGAGCAGCCCCGCCAAGCACCGTGGTGGAGGCTGCGCCCTGGGCTTCACGGTGGCACCAGATTCCCACCGGAGCGATGTCGGTGCCAGTGTCTTTGCCGTTGTTCAGGTTGCTCCCTGGACCATCTGCAGATTCTGGGAGCCTCTAACAGGATTTAATAAATTACTTTCCCGTTCAAACTAGCGCCAGTGAGTTAGGCTCTTTGCAACTTAGAACCCTGATGGGTGTAGTAATTGATTCTAGGAGTACCTGCAGTCAACAGGCCTTCGAGGAAATGGAATGCGAAGATTATAGGGTAGGCCGGCTGCTTCTGAGCTGAAGAGCCTAAAGAAAGAAAACAATTTTCAAAGTCTTTATTTGTCAGCCAGAGGCATGGTCAGAAAACCAGGGACTTTCTTTGATTTCTATGGCTGTGCTGAAAGCATCGCTTATCTTTACTGCAGACACAAGGCTGAGGTAGCCAAAAATCAAAGTCAAAGTTTGAGCCTGAGGGTTGCCAAAGTGCAGAGTCAAATAAATTCACAGCATTGCCTGACATCATCTGTGGGTATTAAGGCATCCAAAAGGAATGATTAGGATTTTGAACATTAGAACTTGGACACAAGAAGAGAATGTGGAGGCCTTATACCTCAAGTCCCCAAAGACCTGAGGATGCCTGAACAATGGAAGCCAGCCCTCCTTCCCAGCCTTCTTGTGACGTGGATGCAGGCATGTCACATAAGCTCCTCCAACCCAATGCACCTGCTGGAGATTCTGACTCAGAAAAGAGTGTTGTGTAGAGGGTGGTGCCCTTAAAGCATTGCATGACAGTTGGCAGGTATTGGCTTTCTCACTTTGCTTAAAGACCTTTGATGATCCTTCGTTATTATACCAATGGTGCACTTGCAAGGTATTTTTCTCCCCATGCCCAAAATTTCTTTGTCTCCAGGAGAAGAATCCTCCTATCAGGGGATACATAGTATTTCCATTCAATGGGGAGTTACACTGGTTATTTCAGACTGCTCATGAAACTGGAAATTTGGTGGGGAGTGGGGAAGGATGTTAGACATTGGCTGGAGTGATTGGTCATCCTTATCAAGGAAATAAGATTGTTATTATATAATGGGAGCATGCTAATTATATTAGTTACTCATATGACTGTCATTCATTACTATTACTAAGAGAACTTTGGGGAACTACTTCTAGTGGCGAAGTTCAATGTAAGACTACAGCAAACACATATGCAAAGGACTCCCAAGAATTCAGACTTTTGGGGAATGACTATTAAGTCATTCCTCAACACAAAGAACACTAAGCAGTGAAATGCTTGCTGAGTATGAAGTACAGTCATGCATTGCTTAACAACAGGGATTATACCATTGTATATACACATGGTCCATGGTTGACTGAAATGCAGGTATGCATCTGCAAAAATGGAATAGGTGGTAGGTGGAGGAAGTGTTAAATACTACAGTCTTGGCTCTTTAACCTGGGGAGATTTTGGAATGCCTCTCTTCTAGGGAGAGAGTGCACGTCTCTCTTTTCATGTGTATGAAATGTAACTGTACCCAATGAGGTAAGACTATTTTACAATTTGTTCTGTTATTTGGAAATTTAAGTATGAGTGGTTCATAGTACTAGGCAGCCGTAAGCAAACTATTGTTCACATGTCATTCAAAGTGTTGAAGCGAACAATAGTAAACTGTTCATGTTTTAACAATATTTTATCTTCTGGGTCCCATCTTTGTAAAGCAGAAACCTGGAATTTCCTTTTCCAGTCTCCCTTGAAGCCAGGACTTAGGCGTTTGACAAATTTTCTCAAATCACATTCACCTGTCAGAAGCTTCTGTTTGAAAGTGAGGGATGTTCCATGCACAAACCAGACCCTAAGCTGCCCAGCTAAAGAGAAAAAGTCTGAACTAAGACTTGAGCTGCTTTCTTGACATTACCGAAGAATGAACAGAAGCAGTGGAGAAGGAGAGGGACGGAAGGAGAAGAGGGAAAGCTGTATAAATAAACCCCCATTCCTGGGCTCAATGCAGCCTACACAAGGCAGGCGCTCCTGTGGGAAAAGCTATATTCTTTATGGCCTTTTAATCAGAAAAGAGAAGCCATGAAATTATGAAAGCTGAAGAGAGAAAGGAAATCCTGTGAGGGAAAAAGCCAGACAGAGAAGGGATTCCTAAATCCTTTCTGCTCCAATCTCTGACTAACCCCTGAATCACGCGTGTGGAGAAGAGATGCAAAGAAGACAAGCTGAAGAAAGGTCTGCAGATTGCCTAAATTTGGTGAGACAGAAATACGTCAATATAAGACACTAAACAAACACCAAGCAGGAAGAATAAGAAGAAGTCCACACCGAAGAAAATACAAATTGTTGAAAGACAAAAGGAAAGAGCAAATCTTGACATGGTACAAACAATGGATCAAGGATCCGATTAGTGGCCGACTTCTCATAAAAAAAATCCTGGAGTCTGGGAGGGAGTGGATCAACGTTTAGAAAGCTCAGGAGGAAAAAAACCCAGCCACATAGAATTCTGTAGCCAGTGACAAGATCCGCAAGAATGAAAGTGAAATAAGATTTTTTCATATAAAGAGTAACTAAGTATTCGTTTCCAGCAGACCTGTGTTACAAAAATGCAAACGGAAGTTCTCCAAGCTTAATGAAAATGATATTGGAGGGAAACTTGGATCCTCAGAAAAGCATGAGGAGCACCAGAAATGATAAACATATGGATAAATGTGAAATACCATATTTTTGCATTTTTCCTCTTAATTTTCTCATAAATCTTGCTGCTGATTAAAACGAATCTCC
>VSMD01035650.1:0-32380 GCA_008750895.1 Mirza zaza
CAAGGAAAAATGTTTTATTTCCAAAAAAAATTTTAAAAATTCCAATTTCGGCAGTTGTAGCGTGTTTTCGGAGTTCCTGTCTCCCTGCTGCCGCTCGGCCTCCCTCACAGCCTCCCGCACATTCTTCCACACAGCCTCCCGCACCACCGCCACTAGGCCTCCCTCACGGCCTCCCGCATGGCTTCCCGGACGGCCTCCCGCACAGCCACCACTCGGCCTCCCGCTCGGCTTCCCGCACGGCCTCCCGCATGGCCTCCCGCACCACCACCGCTTGGCCTCCCCCACGGCCACTGCTCGGCCTCCAGCACAGCCTCCCGCACAGCCTTCTGCACCGCCGCCAGGCCTCCCTCACAGCCACCGCTGGGCCTCCTGCACAGCCTCCCGCATGGCTTCCCGCACAGCCACTGCTCGGCCTCCCGCATGGCCTCCCGCATGGCTTCCCGCACAGCCACCGCTCGGCCTCCTGCATGGCCTCCCGCACAGCCTCCCGCACAGCCTCCCGCACAGCCACCACTCGGCCTTCTGCTCGGCCTCCCGCACGGCCTCCCGCACCACCACCGCTTGGCCACCCGCACGGCCTCCGCGTAAGGGAGCCGCCTGGGCGTTGGCGGAAGTCACAGCAGGAGCCGGTGGCCCCGCGTGTCTGCGACACAGGAATTCCTGCCCCTCCTGAATCGGCAGCCCGTGGCACGCTGGGGCGGTGCGCGCACTGTCTGAAGACCGAGCTCTCCCCGAGTCCCCGGCGCCGCCTGCCCGCGCCCCACGGGCAGCTTCCTCGCGCCCCGCCGCCAGCCAGCGTGGACATCCTGAAGGACAGAGGTCTGCCCCAGATGGCGTCAGGACCGTCCTGCTTCCCATTCAGAGCCTGCTAGGCGAGCCCGACAGCCATCGCCCGCCGAACACACGCGCTGCCCGGCTCCGCAAAACCCGCAGCTTTTAGGAAGTCCCTGCAGGAAACCTACTCAAAGCAGGTGTCCAGCCAGGAGCCCTGACCAGGGCTACCCTGTGTTGTCTGTCTTTTTTTTTCCTTAGATGGTCTGTCCTTTCCAAGATTTCTGTATAGGACGCTGTATCTTGAGCTGTGTTATTATTGTTTTCTCTCTGTTTTTTAAATTAAGTCTCTGGTTGAGCCCTTGCGATGTATATTAAATAAATACATTTTGGTTGTTTTTTTTTTTTTTTAAACATTCCAATTTCATGGCTGTTTCTTAAAGCACATGTAAATGATGAGAAATAAGCTGTCAGTGAAGAGTCTTTGATATTGCATTACTGCATACTTAATAATTTAACACTGATAAATTATTTAGAAAAAAAACTTTATAAGACCCATAAAATAAATGAAAAGTAACTGAAAATTCCCATCTGTGTAATTTATACTATTAAATTACAAATAATGAAAAATAGTGGTGTGTAAATTACCATCAATGTCCAGGTGAGGTGGCTCACGCCTGGAATCCTAGCACTCTGGCAGGCCAAGGTGGGAGGATCACTTGAGCTCAGGAGTTCCAGACCAGCCTGAGCAAGAGTGAGACCCTGTCTCCACTAAAAATACTAAAAACAGAAAAAATTAGCCAGGTGTGGTGGCACATGCCTATAGTCCCAGCTACTTGGGAGGCTGAGGTAGGAGGATCACTTGAGCCTAGGAGTTTGAGGTTGCTGTGAGCTAGGCTGATGCCACGGCACTCTAATCCAGGTGACAGAGTGAGACTCTGTCTCAAAAAAAAAAAAATTTGCCATCAATACATATAGCCTCTCATCACCAGGAAATGGAATCAAAGAAAAAAAAAATACATACTGCCATTGTTTACCATATTTGTACAATATAGATAATTTAATATTAATGAATTGAGAAGGAAGAAATAAAATATACGGTACTAAATGAACTATATTTCTCTTTTCTTAAATGCTAATATTCTCTGAATTTGCTGAAAGTTTATAATAACCATTGTGTGTGAGTATATAAAATTAGACACTCAAAAATTTTGGAGAACTCAAATCCTCTAGGTAAATGTTTTCCACTATGGCGATTTGCAGCAACATGGCTCAGCATAGCCCTTCAGCTATTGCTCATACATTGAAGCATCGAGCTGCGTATTTTATAGATGATTCTTAATTTGGGGAAAATGTCTTACATTTGGCCAAACTCTGTGCAACACCACAATTGTTCTTATTCTGCCCAGGGCAATTTCTTGCCCTTTGAAATCTATCTCCCTCTCACCCTCCCTTCTCCTGTTACATTTCCTGTTTCCTCAAAAATAAAACAAAACAAAACACTTCACACAGTTTTCTTCAGGCCCATCATTCCAGTTGTTTTATGCCCTTCAGCTTATCAGAAGTGTCCTTTCCAAAGCTTGACTATGAGGACTGGGCACGCTTCTGGGGGGTGTAAGCAGCACCCCCTTGTTCCAGACATGAACTTTCTGCTAACACAGCCGAGCAGAACGTTTGTTTTAGCAGCTACACTAAAGCTTGCATTCATCTTATAGTTAATTACATAGTCATAGATCTAGTTTTATAAGTTATTAATTTAGTTCTTACATAATCTAGACTTATGAAGTGTTTAGTTTGAAATTAACTGCATAGTTTTACTAATATGTTGTACTGGACTTCATGCCACCTGTTTATTGTTATTTAGTGTTCGAGATCTAGCCTTAGCCTCTCTTCTCTCCAGGGCGTCGTGTGGACTGTTGCCAGACTCAATATTTCCATTCTGTTTATTTAAGTCCTCTATCCAAAAAACAAATTAAGTCAAACATTTTGGCCTAGCCGTCAAAGCTCTGTGCAGCAATGCACTTGGGCGGCTCCCAGACGCGTACTGAGAAAGCCCGCGGCGTGGAAAGAGCGTGGCCACACAGGCAACAGGTCTACTGTCTAGCCTGACTCTGATACTCGCTGGTTGGTAACTTAGGAGGTCATTCAGACTCAGTTTCCTTATCTGTCCTAAAATGGGGACGAAATAGCCCATCTACCTACTTTCAAGGTTTTGAGGATTTTAGAAAAGGTGACATGTGGAAATGAAGGCCTATGAAAATGTAAGGTCTGGAGAATACAGAGAATGTCAACCCCCTATCATGCTGTTGAGAGTCTTTTATCACCTCCCCTGACCTGTTTTCCAATCTTGTTTTCCGCTTCTTGCTGCTGCCTCCTTTCCTGATGGTCCGAACACTATTTCTCACTGGTCCCTAACCACTTTTATATATTCACGCTTCTATGTCTTTGCTAAAACTGCCTCCGATATCCCCTGAGTTTACTGTCCTTCTCTCTCTCCCTCATGTCCACTGGTAGAATTGCTGCTCCTTCATTCAAGGCCAAACCCAAATGCCATCTCTTTCTTAAACACTTGATTTCCCCGGTCAGAATCACTCTCTTCCTTCACGGTGTTCCTACAGAAGTAAATCTGTACCCTCAATATTTCATTTTCGTATTCTGCCCTATATTCCAGGTAGTCTTGTTTCTATTTGTTTGCCCAACCTGAGGGGCCAGTAACACGCCTTACATACTTTTATATTCCTGCAGCACTCAGAATGGTGCTTATTATTATTCCATTTTTATAGGTTTGAGCATAGGCAAGGCAGAGAGGTCAAACCATTTGCTAGGCTCATGTCATCTTTTTTTTTTTTTTTTTGAGACAGAGTCTCACTTTGTTGCCCAGGCTAGAGTGAGTGCTATGGCGTCAGCCTAGCTCACAGCAACCTCAAACTCCTGGGCTCAAGCAATCCTGCTGCCTCAGCCTCCCCAGTAGCTGGGACTACAGGCATGCGCCACCATGCCCAGCCAATTTTTTTTCTATATATATTAGTTGGCCAATTAATTTCTTTCTATTTATAGTAGAGATGGGGTCTCGCTCTTGCTCAGGCTGGTCTCGAACTCCTGAGCTTAAACGATCCGCCCACCTCGGCCTCCCAGAGAGCTAGGATTACAGGCGTGAGCCACCCCGCCCGGCCATGTCATCTTTTAAGTGGCAGGAAGATCCTTGTCTGCCTGATTTCAAATCTTGGGCTCCCCTGCAGTGTCTCTAGGCTTCTCTGCCTCTGCTGTTGGGACTCTTCCATAAATACTTGCTCATGTGAGTCCGCACTCATCTTCTTTTCTTCCTCAGCCTCGTCTTCCCCCTTTAGTCTCCCTATTATGGAATTGTGTGGAACTTTGCTCTGGAACTTTGAAATATGCTGTCATGTCATCTGGCAGGCATGGTTTACTGTGTCCAGGTTGACCATCTTTTGCTATGAACAATATGAAGGTGACATGTTTTTTTCTCCTACAGGATTTTTAAAATTTCCACATCACCAATTAGATGGTTCTTACTGGTCAGAATAAATCTAGAGTATCAACTCCTCAGTATTTCCTCTAACTTCTGCAATATAACTTTTGGTATCACATGTTCTGCTTTGATCAAAATCATGTTAAAAGCTGGTGATATTGAAGCAATGTTCAGAGCGTGTTCTGCATGAATCTCTGAGCACCTTCTCCACGCTGCGTGCTTGCTTGCCGTGGCATGGTTCTCCTGAGTTGGATTTTGGGAACTTATTCCTGGCTTCTTACCTCCTACCAGGTCCATGCCATCGGGTAGTCAGATGCAGAGTTTAGTTCGCCTTTGGTCTTAGGGCTTTTATCACTCTCTCCTTTGACAACTAACCTTAGGTTTAAAATCTGTGCTTGATGGATTTATAATGAATTCTAAGGCTCTTTGACTTAATAATAACACGTGAAATTGACGTTTTTTGAGTGCTTTTTCTGTGTCAGGAGCTGGGCTAAATGTCTTACATGAATCATCTCTTTTAATCTTAGAGTGCCAAAAGTATTCCCATTTAACAGGTGAGAAAATGAGGTTTTTTTAGGGTAATTCACTTGCTTAAGGAGAGATAGGGCTTGCCTCTACACCTTTGTGGTGCCAAAACTCATGGTCTTGACCAGAACCCAGTCATTGCTGTCTTTTCCCACCTGGGAACTAGTCATAAATTGGCACTTCTACCTACATTGTTGAAAATAATTTATTATTCACATTCAATTTATGTATGCATATATATGCCAATTGTACATAGGCGGCTTTTGTATTTTTCTCATAACAATAGCGATGATACTAATAATAATGAATCAGCTGCCTCTGCACCACCTAGGAACTTGCTGGAAACGCAGACTCTCACGCCCCCCCCCCCCACCACACGCAGAATCAGAATATGCGTTTGCCGAGACTCTTAGGTGTCCGCGTGCACATCGAAGTCAGAGACACACTTCCCTAGATCAGTTGGTGAGGATGGAGCTAGGATTCAACCCTGTGTGGTGGGACTTTGGAACCAGAATCCTCAAACACCACATGAGGTTGTCTTAAAAATCTCTGAATAGAAAATATTTCTGAATGTGCAATATTTAACATGCAATATTTAATGTGCAAGATTATAAAATTAAAAATTTCCATATCCTTAAGGTACTGATATATTATGTGAAACATGAGTAGGATTTTGCTTTCATAAATTATACTTAATGAAATATTTATGTCTCATAAATCACTTTCACATTTGATTATTTATCATGATCCAACTTTATTTCATTTTCTACTCTCTTCTCCATCTCTTCTTTTTATTCATTCTTTAAAAAACTCACTCATTTATTCTATAAGCAATTGTAGAGTACCTAATATTGTCAAGCATGTTTTATGGCATAGGAAAACAAAGAAGAATTATATACAATTCTTGACCTCAAGACATTTCGTGGCATTGGAAGACAGACAATTACAAGTTCCAATGACTGACATGATGGAGTTACATACATGGTGCAATGGGAACAAAGCAGAGAAGATGTCTTCACTGAGGTGCCCCCAAAGCAGACCCTAAAATAAAAATTTACATGTAAGTAGTGTTTTGGTAAGCAAAGGAAATGCCACAAGGGGAGTGGTCAAGGAAGAGGAGAAAGGAAAAGTGGACAATGAAGCCAACTATCACTGTCCATGACTGGAATTTAACCCACTGGGGTAATGTGGTGAGTTGGTATAAACACATGGCCTGCAGCTGTTTTCCACCCAAGGGGTAGGGGGCCAGAACACTTGTATCTCAACTTCCATAAGTCACAGGTGGGAGTCACTCCTGGGGACGTTCGTTTGGGCCGATTTAGGCTCGCACCACGAGCAGACAACACGTGTCCTGGGCAGAGAAATGTGGATACTGGCAATTGGAAAGACACCTAAATGCCCGGGATTGGTAAGGCGTAGGGTACGGACCAGGCATCCATAGCCTCTGCTACAAGAGGTACTTAAGCCAGTCTGAGAAGCTCAGGGAAAGCTACACTAAGGACGTGAATCTTGAGTCTACTCTTGATGGCAAAAGCTTTCCACTAGGCAGATATGGAAGAATCACGAATATCTTTTCTGGGAAGAGAGAACAGCAAGTGCAAAGCCAGAGAGGCAATAGAGACCATGGATTATTTGAAATACTAAAAGTTGTTTAATGCTGCTCTGAGGGGCAGCACCAAGCGATGGGACTAGACCGATAGGCTGGACCAGATAGAGAGGGGCCCTGGGCGCTGTGTCAGGCCCAGTTCTTCTCTTATGGAATTAGGAAGCCACTGAGGACTTTTGAGTAGAGGAATGACATGTTCATATTTATATTTTTTAAAAGATCACTTTGGCTAGAATACTGGGAATTGATTAAAGGAGGTGGAATGAAGGCAGGGATATTTTGAAAAGGGCTCTAGCAAGGCGAGATGAGGGTGGCAGTGATAACGGAGGAGAAAGTGCAAATTCGAGACAGTTCATAGGCAAAGTGATAGGACCCGTGGCTGGTTTGCTAAAGGAGATGAGGTGGGGGTCAAAGAGGGACTGACTGAGGACGACTCTAAGACTCTGGGATGGCTGGCCATCGGTGCTGGTGTCCTTAGCCACAAGAGGCCACACAGGAGAGTGTCCAGGGAAGGAGGAAACAGGGGAACCTTGAGTGTGGAGAGCAAGTATATGAAAGAGGAGGAGCTGAGAATGGGCTGTGTCAGGGATGCCCGAGGATCATTCAGGAGGGCAAGTTTTGCAGGTAAAAGGATACCCAGCTGTGGTGTTTGAAAGTGCCACTAAATGGTATCGTATATTTTTGCTTCCCACCAGGAAATCTAAATTTTGCATTCCCAAATTTTGCAGCTGGGATAACTCCCGAAAGTAGGAGAAAAGAAGATGGAACCAAAAACAGCACATATTATTTCATCTTCTAGAAATCCAAATCTCTAAGAGATGATGCTTTGGGAGCTGAAGTAACTGGCAGCGTCCTTTCAAGTTTATTTTCTCCACAGTTTGCTTGGAATCATTGCCCCTCACTTAAAGAAATGCAGCAGTGCTACAAATGGCTTCCCTAGAAGATGATTTTAAAAGAGAAAGCTCTCTACAATTTCAGCTGAAAAGGAGTTGAGACATTAGGATGAAAAATTCAGAGCAAACATTATTTATTTTTCCTCTTAACTATCGTATAAAAATGTGCTAAGATATTGATTCCTGCAGCCACCATTCCTAATCACTCAGATTTGAAATGGCCTCAGAGCATACCCAATTGTCCTGACCAAATAATATATTTTTCAGGTGTGCCATGGTGTGAAAAATGTTGGGAAGCATTTTTGTAACGTGTACTTAAAGTCGACATTCATTCATTAACAAACTTTTATTCAAGTCCTACTCTATTACAAGTACATGGTATTGGGGTCATTTTTATAGTTTCCTAACAAAAGAAAATCTTAAATTCATAATAGTCTACCAAATATCTGGAGTGGGAATAATAAAACACTTATTAAGGGATTATATGTTGCTTTTTAATTTAAGTACCTTCTGAAAATCTTTTCATTTAAACACATTTTGAACATCATTTAAACACAAGTTGAGGAAAGACACAAAGGTCTTCAATATTTCATTTTTTTATGATTTCTCAAATCGTTCTTCAGACAAATTAAGGAATTAAGGAATAAGACAATCTCATATCTATTTATTCATTGGTCCATCCCTTGAGTAAATACGATTGAACTTTAACTCCGAGACAGGCACGGGTGTCGTCCGCGGGCACACGCCGAGGAAACACACTTCCGGCTCTAGAGGGCGCGGCCATTGCGGGCGCATGCGCGCGGCGGGCTGGGCGCTCGGCGGGCGGGGCTCGCAGGCGCCGCGCAAGGCGTGCGGAGCTTGGTGGCGCTCCAAGGCTTCAGCCTGGCACCGAGGAGAACAGGAGCTTTACCTCGCTTCCTTCTTTGAAGTCCCAGGCTTGATAGTTTGCTTCTTTTTATTTACATTTTCAATTTTAGAACAACGTTTATACTCTAAATGTTTCCTGTGGCCACTCCCACGATAAGCATGTGGCTGTGGGTGCACGCGGAGTGCTCACTGCCTGGCCTTCTCAGCCATCTTCTCTGGGGACCGCCCGAGGGAGGGTCCCAGCGTCCGGAGTCACAGAAGTGGACCCGTGGGAGCAATTCTCTAAAATGACCCTTCCCCCTCATGCCCAGGGAGAGTCCACTGATCCAAACTCAATTAGAACCCCTTTCCTAGAATTCTAGAACTGAGACCTAGAGGATGAGATTCATTTTCTCTGGGAACTGGAACTTCGTCTACTCAGGAGCCACTGGAGGTCTCAGTCTGCCATGTGGATTTAAGAACAGAGGAAACCAGTCCACACAGAGAGAAGAAACCATATATACATGGTGGAGGAGAAATAAAAATCAGAGAGAAAATTCCAATGACTTTGTATTCCTGGTTCCAGACCCTTCCAGAAGACTGGTAGCATTCATGTTGTTAAAGCTTATATGATTTTTGGGGGGCCTTATAATAAAGTTCTTTTTTCTGCTTAGGCTAATTAACAATAGTTTCTGCAATTTAAAAAAATACCTAAATAATTGTAGTAGGCATCTGCTCCTTGCCTCCTCAGAATTCTTCTTTGACTCCCACATGCCTGCTCTCCCCCTTTCTACCAGGATCTAGCTACTTCTTTGGGGAAACTCCTCTAACATTCTTAACCATTTGGGGGATGGCTTCAGCTTTAGGTCCAGGATAGGGCCCTTGTCACCAGCCGGCAAAGCCCCTTGCTCTTTGCTTACGGTGACTGGTTTAAGAGTAGCCTTGTGACTCCCACCCAAGTGGATGAGGCAGGAAGGTGCTAACCAAGAGATCCTGGGAAAACACCTCCACTCTTTTTCAAAAGACTGACTGTGTGAGAGTTCCCACTTCTCAAAATGTGGCATAAGAATGTGAGGTCTGGAACTGCTTCAGATTGTCCTATCATGAAGAAATCCAGACAGGACACAGGAGGAGGGCAGAGCTGAGAGAACACAGGGAAAGACCCTTGGTGGCCTTCTGGATCAAATCACGACTGACGTCAACACCAATTCTGTAAATATATTTTTTCTTTTATTTTTTATATTTATTTATTTTGGTTTGAGCCAAAATTTGAATCAGGTTCACTGTTATTTCTAAACAGAAGCATCATAACCAGCAGTAATGCATTCAGAATATTTTCTCCAGGTCTTTTCTTTCTTTGTTAGCATCTTGGGGCCTGAGAAACCTCTGGTTTGTAGACCCTGGATTTATAAATTCAGTTGCCCCTGGGCACGAAGTGTTGGTCCCTAGCATGGCTCTTACTTACGCATTGCAGGGAGACTCCAGCTTGACAGGCCACAGGGACAGATGAGGAACAGAATGTGAGAGAAGACACAAGAGAATGAGATGTCCTTTTTGGTTCAGGGATATCCTAATACGAAAGTGTGTACTTAGGAATTTGAGTAATCTCAGAAGTTTTAGTTTGTAGGACACTATTTTTTCGTGAACACTTTTCAACTAATACTTTTAGATTTTAGGGTTTGTTGAGGATTGGAAAACCTTTTGGCAAGGCATTTGTAGGTAAATTTGCATCTTCTGAAGCAGGCCACCTACTTACCACACTGCGAAATCACAGTCTTTAATTTAGAGAGCCATTTGTTGCAGACAGGGGTGACACAAATTTCTTACAACTTAAGTCTAAATTGTCCCTCATAGAAGGTGATCATATGTTCTATAATTGAGCTTGTCTGCTAACAAAAATTCTCTGAAAAGTATAAAAATTTGGAGGAAAGAGACTATTTCAGTGAACAGTTTGTAACTGAGGAGTGCAGCCTTTGGTACGTTCTTCCCAGAAATAGTCATGAACTGTGCATCTGACAAGTACTGACACCCAGAAGCTGCCACTGGCGTGGGCGGCATGCGCCATGCTCTGAGAGGAGTGCTGCCATTGATGTAAACACTGTTGCTAGTGAAGCGTACAAGTGTAATTTGCCTCAGACACTGTTGCTGGCCAAGACAGGTGAAGGCATTACCCTAGAGGAGTTTGACAGATTATCTTGCAATACGATTTTAATGAGCCCTCCATGCCAGCCGTTCACAAGAGTTGGCCCTCAGGGTGATGTGACCCATCCAAGGACGAATAGCTTCTTACATATTCTAGATATTCTCCCAGGATTACAGAAATTACTGAAGTATATTCTTTTAGAAAATGTTAATGGTTTTGAAGTATCTTCTACAAGAGACCTGTTGATACAAACAATGGAAAATTGCGGCTTTCAGCACCAAGAGCTTCTATTATCTCCAACCTCTCTCGGCATTCCAAATTCAAGGACACGGTATTTCCTTATCGCAAAGAACCATTACCTTCTGTCAGAACCATTACCTTTTCAAGTCCCTGGCCAGGTACCCATGGAGTTCCCCAACATTGAATATGAACACCCACAAAAATGCAACAGATGCAGAAAATAAAATTGAAGAAAAATTGAACCAAATATTTGCTTTGATAGGAGCACACAATGTTCTGGAAAAGATGCCATTCTTTTTAAGCTTGAAACTGCAGAGGAAATTGAAAGGAAAAATTAACAAGACAGTGATCTCTCTGTGCAAATGCTAAAAGAGTTTCTTGAAGATTACGCTGACATGCATCAACACTTTTTACCTCCAAGTGATTGCTGCGGCACGCTCTTCTATCAGACACTGTTAAGCCCACTTGCAGAAGGTCCGTGTGCTTTACCAAAGATGTGGGAGCCACGAGAAGGGCAGGACCTGCGTTGCAGACTACAGAGGATGTGCAGATGGAGAACATCTACAAATCTCTTGTCAATTTGTCAGAAGAAGAAAGATAGCAAAGTTCTTAATCCTTAAATTGTGATATTTCACTCTTAAAGAAATAGCAAATCTCCTTGGATTTCCTCCAGAGTTCGGATTTCCTGAGAAGATGACAATGAAACAGCATCATCGCCTGCTTGGAAATAGTCACAATGTGCATGTAGTAGCTAAACAAATCAAATCCTGTATGAGTAATTTAAAAATAACACTGAAAGATGATCTTGATATTCTTTCATTATCAGATAGTAAGTCTGAAATTGCACTTTGAACTAATTCTGATGAAATTCAACTAAATTATTTTAATCTGTCTTTTTTATGAAACTGGGGATTTATCACAAAGATGTCAATTTATTTCCTCAAATTTACATTAGTTTATTTTATAAAATGCCAATTACTGTTATGCCTTATGGAGAATATATTTTCATATGAAACTGATAAATATATATGTGAAATATTATTATTTTTATAACATCATGGTATGAACAAATTTAGGAACATTAGGATTTTTATTTATTTATTTTTTTATTTCATCATATTATGGGGGTACAAATATTGCCCCTGACCCCCTCCATCCCCCTGATGTACCAGAGATTCAAGTGTGTCCGATACCCTGGTGGTGCACACCGCACACACTATGTAAGTACACACCCTTCTCCTCCCCCTCCCACCTGCCCACCACCTGATGAAAAGTTTTTTTCTTTTTTGTTTGTTTGTTTGTTTTTGACATTTTGGTTACATTGTATATCTTTGCCTCTCCCTAAGAACAGTTCAAGTTATGCCCTTCCCCTCCAAAATATTTGCCACATCCCTAAGATTGGGTCCCCCCCCCCCGAATCCCTGGTGAACATAAACACCATTTGAGAACCATAGTTTTAATCAGTCAGTACCAATTTGATGCCGAGTAGATGTGGGGCCCATTTTCCATGTGTTGTGTTCTTTTCCCCAATGTATATTTTTGTCAGCTTTATCAAAGATTAGGTTACCATATACTGATGGTTTCATCTCTGGTATCTCAGATCTATTCCAGATATCCATGCTTCTGTTTTGTGCCAGTACCAGGCTGATTTAACTATTATTGCTTTATAGTACAGCTTGAAGTCAGGAAGACTAATGCCTCCCAGTTTGTTCTTTTTATTTAAGATTGCTTTGGCTATACAAGGTTTTTTCTGGTTCCATACAAAGTCAAGAATTATTTTTTCTAGATCTGTAAAGAATGCTGATGGTATTTTGGTGGAGATTGCATTGATTCTGTAGATCACTTTAGGTAATATTGACATTTTAACTATATTGATTCTACCAATCCATGAACAAGATTTTTCCATGTGTTTAAATCTTGGTAGATTTTTCCATCTGTTTAAATCTTCTGCAATTTCTTTTTTTAGTGTTTTGTAGTCCTCCTTGTATAAATCTTTTGTATCTTTCGTTAAGTATACTCCTAGATAATTTTCTTTGGGGCTATAGTAAAGGGTATTGTGTTTTTGATTTGAGTTTCTGCTTGATGGTTCTTGGCATATATGAATGCTTCTGATTTGTGTATATTTATTTTATAACCTGAAACTTTACCAAATTCAGTTATCAAGTCTAGGAGTCTCTTGGAAGAGTCCATGGGGTCTCCTAGGTATAATATCATATCATCGGCGAAGAGCGAGAGTTTGATTTCATCTGCCTCCACTTGAATGCCCTTATACCCCTCTCCTGCCTGATTGCTATTGCTAGGACTTCAAGCACTATGTTGAATAGGAGAGGAGATAGTGGGCATCCTTGTCTAGTTCCGGATTGAAGGGGGAAAGATTTTAATTTTTCCCCATTTAGAATGATATTAGCAGTGGGTTTGTTATAGATGGATTTGATAAATTTAAGGTATGAACCGTCTATGCCTATTTTGTTAAGAGTTTTTATCATAAATGTGTGTTGGACTTTGTCAAATGCTTTTTCTGCATCTATTGACAGAATCATATGGTCTTTGTTCTTGATTTTATTTATGAAGTGAATTGCATTTATAGACATGTGTATGTTGAACCATCCTTGCATCTCTGGAATAAAGCCCACCTGGTCATGGTGAATTATTTTTTTGATGTGCTGCTGAATTCTATTTGCTAAAATTTTATTTAGGATTTTTGCACCTGTATTCATGAGGAATATTGGTCTGTAATTTTCTTTTCTTGTTGTGTCCTTTCCTGGCTTTGGTATCAAGGTGATATTGGCTTCGTAGAATGAGTTAGGAAGGACACCATGCTTCTCAATGGTGTGGAATAGTTTCTGTAGTATGGGTATGAATTCATCTTTGTATGTTTGGTAGAATTCTGAAGTATAGCCATCTGGCCCAGGACTTTTACGTTTGGGGAGGTTTTTAATTACTGGTTAAATTTCTGAGCTTGAGATGGGTCTGTTCAGGAATTCTGTTCCTTCCTGGGTGAACTTAGGGAGGTTGTATGAATCCAAAAATTTGTCCATTTCCTCTTCATTCTGTAGTTTTTGGGCATATAGGTTTTTATAATAGTCAAATATAATGTTTTGTATTTCTGTGGTATCTGTTGTGATCTCTCCTTTTTCATTTCTTATTGAGTTTATTAGAGTTCTTTCCATTTGGGTCCTTGTCAATCTAGCAAGAGGGCCATCAATTTTGTTCATCTTTTCAAAAAACCAGCTTCTGGTTTTGTTGATCTTTAGTATAGTTCTCTTGTTCTCCATTTCATTCAGTTCTGCTTTGATCTTTGTTATTTCTTTTCTTCTATTAGGATTGGAAATTGTTTGCTCTTCTTTTTCCAATTCCTTGAGCTTATTCATCAGGTTGTCAGTATCTAAGCTTTCTGATTTTTGGATGTGAGCATTAATTGCTATTAGTTTTCCTCTCAGGTAAGCTTTTGCTGTATCCCACAGGTTTTGGTAAGAAGTATCACTGTTATCATTTTGTTTGAAGAAATTCTTGATTTCCCTCTGAATTTCTTCCTTTACCCAATAATTTTTCAATAATAGATTGTTTAGTTTCCATGATTTTGTGAGGGGTTGAATGTTTCTATAGGAATTGAACTGTAATTTTATACCATTATGGTCAGAAAAGATACAAGGTATAATTTCTATTTTCTTGAATTTTTTGAGATCTTATTTGTGGCCTAGGATGTGATCAATTTTGGAGTAGGATCCATGGGCTGCTGAGAAGAATGTAAATTCAAGTTTATTTGGATGAAATGCTCTATAAACATCTGTCAGACCTTTTTGATCAAGGGCTTTGTTCAGGTCCATTATTTCTTTGCTTATTTTCTGTTTGGAGGATTTATCCAGATCATTCAGTGGAGTGTTGAAGTCCCTTGCTACTATGGCAGTTTTGTGTAACCAGGTGTTTAGATTAGACAAGGTTTGCTTTAAGTAATTGGGTGCTCTTGTATTGAGTGCATAGATATTAAGAATTGTTAAATCTTCTTGAATCTTCCCTTTCACCATTATATAATGGCCATCTTTATCCTTTTTTCCTTTTGCTATTTTAAAGTTTATATTATCTGCAAATAGTATAGCTACTCCAGCTTTCTTTAGACTCCCATTTGACTGGATGATAGCTTTCCATCCCTTGAGCTTCAGCCCGGAGGCATTTTTGTGGTTTAGATGTGTTTCCTACAGACAGCAGATGCGAGGCTTGTGAATTTTTATCCACTCTGCCAGTCTATGTCTCTTCAGAGGACAGTTTAAGCCATTTACATTTATTGAAAGGATTGAAATTCGAGGAAGGATACCTCGATCCTTGAGCCATCATTTAGTTTGAGATATAAACTTTAATTCTTTGATAATTTTACTTTGAGGGGTGTCTACTGCCCTGTTTGGTTAGAAATGTGGGTCTGAGAACTTCCTGTAGGGATGGTCTGGTCTTTGCAAATTCTTTCAGTGATTTTTTTGTCTGAGAAGGACTTTATATCTCCCTCATAGATGAAACTTAATTTTGCTGGATAAAGAATTCTAGGTTGGGCTTTGTTCTGTTTTAGAAGATTAGGGATAGGCACCCAATCCCTCCTGGTTTATAAGGTTTCAGATGAGAAGTCTGCTGTTAGTCTGATAGGCTTACCTTTATAGGTCATTTGCTGCTTTCGTCTCGCTGCACAGAGAATTGTTTCTTTCACGTTTACTTTTGTCAGCCTAAAAACCACGTGGCGAGGTGATTGCCTTTTCACATTGAGTCTCCCAGGAGTTCTGTGTGCTTCTTGTATTTGTATATCAAGATTTCTGGCCAGGCCTGGCATATTTTCCTCCAGTATTCCGTGAAATAAGTTTTCCAGCCCTTGTGAATGTTCCTATTCCCCTTCCGGAATCCCAATCAATCTGATATTCGGCTTTTTAACATAATCCCACACTTCCTGTAAACTTTGGTCTTGTCTCTTGTTTCTGTGTTCCCTTTCTTCCTCTGATTTATTTAGAGCATAAGCATAATCTTCAAGTTCTGAGATTCTTTCCTTTGCATGGTCCATCCTGTTCTTTAGGCTTTCCACTGAATTATGGAGATCCTTGATTGTTTCCTTCATTGCCAGAATTTCTGTTTGGTTTTTCTTGATAGTCTCAATTTATTTGGAGAATCTTTCATTCATTTCCTGTATTGTTCTTGTGGTTTCTCTATGTTGTGATTCTATTTTCTCTTCAATTCCATTTAGTTTTGTAGCAATCCATATTCAGAAATCTTCCTCTGTCAGTTTACTCATATCATGTAAGTTGGTGTCAGATGATGGAGAATGAGTATTTTGCTTTGGAGATGATTTTTCTCTCTACTCCTTCATGTTTCCTGTAAAATTTCACTGGTTCTTTCTCATCTGGGTGCTTTATTGAGGATCGTAGGTCTAGGGATTTGATTGCGAGCTCAAAACTGGAATTCTGGAGGGATGATCCTTGGCAGATCTGGGGAAATGTGCTGTGGACCTGTACTGTCTTAGAGGAGTCTGAGCCTGTTGGGTTATCTTTGACCTGTTGTCTTCACCAACTTTTACTAGAGATTAGTTAGATTGGAACCCTTGCTTAGACTCTCCGGAATTAAATCCCTCTTGTGAGCGTGATTCCCCTATCAACTACTCGTATGAAGAGAGAGGCACTCTGATGAGCTATGAAGTTACTGTCTCTTTTTGTTGCTTGTGGTTTGTGAGGGGAGGTTGGTTATCAAGCTTTTCCAATACCTATGTAATGAGCTCTAAACCTTTAAATGTGGTAAACAGGACTCTCAGCCTTTGGTGAGTGCCGTGCCTCTCCCAGGGGATCCTTGGGTCCTGTTAGCTATTTAGTTGGGGTGAGATAAGCAATAGGTATCAGCAAGCTTAAGAGATTATACTTCAGAGGTTGCTTGATCTGTGGCTAGAGGGGGGTTGCTAAAAAGTTATTCAGAGATCATTTGCTACATATGTGTGGCAGCTCCTGGTGGAAAATGTCTTTTGGTGCAATTATTAGGGATTCTCGTTGAGATTCTCCGTCTCAGAACATAAGTCTATAATTTGGCAACTGCCTGGATACCAAGGATAAGCACTTGTATTCTGCTTTTAACAGATGATCCAAACCAACTCGCTGTAGTAGGGTATCAACTCTTTTTACTCCACCCCTCCAAGGATGGAGTTTATCTGGATGGTGTGAAGTAAGAGGCTCAGGGCTGTTGAAGAGGCCTTGACCAGGGATGCTGATGGACACAGAACAGAGAGCGACCTGCCTGGCAACTCTGCTCCTGCATACGAGGGGTCAGGCCCTACCCTACGGAATACCAGTGGCCTGGTTGCAGACAAGGACCTTCTGCAAGGTGGCCCTTAGCCCTAAAAGCAGACTCCCTCACTACTACATGTTTCCAGGGCTGGGGGCTGATCTTGTGGCTGAAGACCCTGCCTTCCAGGTTGCCTCTAGGATATGGGTTCGTGTCTCAGCTTGGGTATCAGTCTAGAGAGGCTGTTACTAAACCCTTTCAGGGGAGGGGGCTGGGCTTTTGGCGAAAAACAGTCCAGCAATGGATACTAAGGAGATAGAAGTCCAGCCTCTGGTTTTAGCTTGAATAATGGTTTGTTTCACTACTCCGCCCAGGGGTGGAGTCTGTAGTTTTGGAGAGAAGCACCTAGCTCAAAACCCCAGAATGTGCTGGGGGTACAGTTGTCCCACGTCAGAGATGGAAGATCACTCTCTTTCCTATTCCCACCCTGTTAGGGTGGGTTCTATTCGTTAGGAGCAAAGCAGAGACAGTTGGGTGGGACGGGGAACTGCCTGACGGGGGACACCACCTGGGGAGCAATCTCTCTCCCTCTTCCCCCCTCCCTGGTGGGACTTGAGACACTGGGATCTGCCAGGAGGCTTCACCAAGGAGCGAGCTCCTTCCCTCTTCCGCTTCCTCACTGGCGGTGCTTGAGTTGCCAGGGACCACTGAGAAGCCTCGCTGAGGGGTGAAAATTATCCCCTTTCCATGAGTCACCAGTGGAGCTTGGGCCACTGGAGACCCCTGGGGAGGGTCCGCGGAGGATGGCTTTCGCCCCCCTTCCGCCCCTTCACCGGCAGAGCTCAAGTGGCTGGGGTCTGCAGACGAGTTCCGCTGAGGGGTGAAAACTTTCCTCGCGTCCCCAGTGGCAGGGCTTGGGCCGCTGGAGACCGCGGGAGGGTCCCGGAGGATGGCTCTCACCCCCTCTTGTGCTCCCTCCCTCGCAGCGCTTGGGTCGCCCAAGTCCACCAGACAACTCAGTCAAAGGAGCAATCTGTCTCACTTTTCTGTCCCTTCACAAGTGCGGCATAAGCTGCTGGTGTTTACAGATCTCCCAGCAAAGGCGAATTTCAAATTACTTTCTGCTCCTGCCTCCTCTCCAACCTGCCTGTCAGTGTCACCTCTTCGCGCTGTCTTCAGGCCCTTCCCTGCTTGCGTGGGCGTGGAAGTCGGTGAAGGGGAAGTTGTCCCCCTGTGGGACAGATCACACAGCCATGTGGCTGCCGCTGAGCGTGGCCAGCTTGCACCCCAATCCCCGCTGTACCACTCGGATTCTCGGAGCTTCACAGCAAATCCACTGAGTCACTTTCATCCTTTTCCCGGCACTGCTGCCCCTTGAAGCTTCCCTGCAATTCCCTGAAGCCGATCCTGTGAGAGCACTCCCCACTCGAGTGATTCAGGCCGCCTTCTTCACCTCCCACTCCATGAGCAGACAGCCAGGAGATCATCCCTAGTCCGCCATCTTTGACAATCCGAACATTAGGATTTTAATGTCTACATGAATATTTTATAAAGTGTCTAACAGGCATACCATAATGAACCTGATAAATTGTATATTTTTGTGTTTTAGAGTTTTATGAATCTTTAAAAAGGGGGTAAATGAGATGAACAAAGGTTTTTCAAAAGAAGATATTCAAATAGCCAAAAAAACATATGAAAAATACACATCACTAATCATCAAAGAAATACAAATTAAAATCACAATTAGATACTATCTTACCCCAGTCAGAATAGCCATTATTAAACATTTTTAAAACAATCAATGTTGGCGTGGATGCAGTGAAAAGGGAACACTTATAAGCTGTTGGTGGAAAGGTAAATTACTACAACCTCTATGGAAAACAGTATGAAGATTTCTCAAAGAATTAAAAGTAGCTTTACATTCAATCCAGCAATCCCACTACTGGGTATCTACCCAAAGGAAAATAAGTCATTATACATGCTTATCACAGCATAATTCATAATTACAAAGATAAGTAATCAACCTAGGTGCCTACCAACCAATGAGTGGATATAGAAAATGTTTTACACACACACACACACACACACACACGCATATATATACACATACACCATAGAATACTACTCAGCCATAAGAAAGAATGAAATCATGTCTTTTGCAGCAACTTGGATGGATGGCCATTATCCTAAGTGAACTAATTCAGGAATGGAAAACCAAATACCATGTGAGTGGGAGCTAAGCTATGGGCACGCTGGGCATATAGAATGGTTTAATGGGCATTGGAGACTCAAAAGGGGAGAGAGTATAAGGGGGATGAAGGATGAAAAATTATCCATCAGGCACAATGTACACTGTTCAGGTGATGGGCACACAAGCAGCCCAGACTTCACCACTATACCATTTGGCCATGTAAGTAAAAACCACTTGTACCCATAAAGCTATTGAAATTTAAAAACAAAAACCAGAAAAACAGAGGTATATTTTATAGCAAAAGTTTCCATCCAGGTTTCCAATCAGGTCTGTGTATGCAAATTAAGGATTGAAACTTGCTTACTTCGGACTGGTCAGCACACCTGAGCTCTGCTTGCTCAATAGAGCTGAGCCCCGATTGGTTGATGCAGCTGAGTCCTACTGGCCCAGACACGTCAGCTCTGGTCAGTTGGTTCAGGTGAGCTCTCAAGTCCCGGAATGGAGGTGTGGGTTTCCGGAAGGTCAGCAAAGGGCTGCTTGGCTCTATTTTAAACTTAGGTCCAGTTAGCCACTGGGGATCACATTTTGAAGGATTCACTCTTTCAGGTCCACATTTGTTCACATCTTCCTATTCAGTAAGTTGCATCTCAGGAGATACAGAGTGAATTATGTGTTTCTTTGCCAGCACTAAGCTTTGGACTTTCATTTCTCTGCTAGAGGAGCCCGATTTCTCAAGTTTCTTATAAATATAGACAAAGTTGAAATTCACTTCCCTTTCTTTCCTTCTTTTCTTTCTTCTCCTCTTCCTTTCCTCTTCCTTCCTTTCTCATTCTAACAAACCAAGAGAATATTTTCACTGGAAACATCAATTTGTCTTTCAACTTCTGATGATAAAACCAACGAATTGGCTACAAACCCATTTGACCAGATCTTTATTCATGCTTAATTCAACTTACCAGATAACTGTGGATAAAATAACAAACCTAAGTTATTTGTTTACCAACTTCCCTTTTTCATGTTTTGCCCCACACTCTTGGTCTTAGCCACAAAATCATAATTGCAAAGGTTCACTGACACATCCTATCAGCTGGGCACAGCCTTACATGCAGTTACTGGACAGTCTTTTACTTTCCAGTGAGATTCTTGAGAATGGGAATTGTATTTTTTATTTCTGTGTGTGCTGCGCCTGTACAGAGTGATATCTCAATAGTTGTTAGTTCAAATGGACTCTTAACAGGCCTAAAATAATTGGGATTTCAACAGAAGTGAGGTTGAGCGTGGGAGCTTGGGTGGTAAGGAGAGGGCCTGCTCTGGTAAAGAGAAATGGAGATTTAAAAAAAAAAATAACGGCCATAAACTGATTCTGAGTCTGCTCCACGTCGAGAGGGCCATACTTCACAGGTTATGCAGGAGTTGGATGCTTTCCTCCCTTTCTTCCATAATAAATCCCTTGATTTTTATCTGGGCACACCTGAAGAATGCTATGTGTGACTTCCAGGAACTGTTCTTAAAAAGTGGGAACATGTTTTGCTTCTTCACTTCTTCCTCCTGCATGAACTGGGACTGAGTGGCTGGAGCTCTGGGGACTACTGTGTGCCATGAGGAAATTCTGAGGATGAGGCAACAGGTAGTAGGAGCCTGGGTCTGTTACTGGAAAGGGCCCACCCTGGCATGCACATCTTCAGATCCTTAAATGTAAGAGGAAGGAAACTTCTACCTTAAGTCACTCTCATTATTTATTTATTTTGTTTTCTACTCATAGCTGAAATAAATCTGAAGTAATAAGAATGTGTATAATTTGATTTGATCCTGATGATAACCCTCTGAAGTAAGCATTAATACTATGATTGTCTCCATTGGTGGGGAAAGAAAATGAGGCCCAGAGAACCTAAGTAACTTTCTCAGGGTCACACAGCTACTTTGTGGTAAAGTTAGGGTTCTAACAGGCCCCTTAGGCACTATACCATATTTATGAGTACATCAGATGAGTCAGGCAGAAGAAACCCTACTGGTCTTATTCTCTTAGTTAGGGTACCTTTCTAATAAAACTAAATGATGGGTCTGATACTTTAGTGGCTCATTTAGTAAATATGAATGTTTTGGTGGAAGGCTCTGGCCATAATCAGACACCTAGTAAAGAATGCATGATATTTTGGTTAGGATGCTTTTGACTTCAGGTTATTGAAAATTCACGGTGTGCTGCGCACCGTCTGGGGGATGGACACGCTTGAAGCAAAGGCAATGTATGTAACCTAAACATTTGTGCCCCTGTACTATGCTGAAATAGAAAAAGAACAAAGAAAATTCAATTCAAACTGGCTCAAACAGTTAGGACGTTTGTTAGCTCACATTAAAGGAGATTCAGATATAGGGCAGTCTTCAGGGCTGTTTGATCCAGTGACTGAACGACATTATCAGAACAGGGTTCTTTTCGCCTCCTCTCCGTGGTCCCGAGCACCAGTGTCACCCAAAGGTCAGTTCTCACATTACCAAGGAGGCTGCTCGCAGCAATTGGCATTTCACACATCCACATCCTGCAGAAAGAAAACACATTTCCTTTTATTTCTTTTTAAATTGGGATAGATTTAAACTAAAAAAAATTTCCAAGACTTTAATTGAAAGTTTGATACATTCATGACGATTACTAACCCAATGTCAAGCAGAATAAAAATTAAATATGTGGAACTGAACTAATTTTTTTTGACTTTTTATTTGAAGCATTGCTGATTCACTTTGTTTTGTTTTCCAAAATTTAAGAAAACTTTTTTTTTATCTCTTTTGAGCTATTTATATTTATGAATTGGTAACGTATATTTTTTAAGCAAACTTTGAAGCATTTGTTTTTCCCTCTATTTGATTTCTCCAGAATTTGGAAACTGTGGGAGTATTCTTATTTTTTGGCAATAGAGTTATTTGCGTAAGTTCAATAAGAATTTGTTTTTGTTTTTTATAACAGGACACAATTGGAGACACTGGTTATTTTACCAAGGCTTTAACCGGAATGATATATTTTCAGATATGCCCAGACTGCTTTGAGGAATTGAGGATGACTTTATAGGGCCAATAAAAAGCCCTTTGGAAAAACTGACTACGTATCTTACCTGTACCATTTCCTGATCTGTGGTAAGTAAAGAATGTCACTTTCTGACAGGTCCTGGAACCCCACGTTACTTTGAGACCACAAGAAAAGAGGAACTTACCCAATTCCTGCAGGTGTCAACAGGCACAGTTAAATCCTTGCTTGGCTCGAGAGGCTGTCAGGTTTCAGTCTGAAATGTTGGTTCTTGATGTGCTCATGGCCGAAGAACGACCAGATGCGCCAAAGTTAGGCAAGCATGGAAATGAGGTTTATTGAGGAGAGAAAGACAGGGTTACAGAGCAAGAGCAAGATACAGGTTACAGAGTGTGGTGCTCACGCCACAGATGGCACGGGACCCACTGCCATGGCAGGAAAGGAGAGCTTGGTTATGGCCTGCACCTCATTTATAGCCCGGATTGGGCCCTCCCTGTGGCTTAGACATCACCATGGAACCACTCGGATTGGACAGTTGGGAGTTGCACCACCTGAGTCTTAACTACCCGTGTGGGTTGTTCTAGGTCAATTCCAAGCTCTACGGTATCTGTGCTGCTTGGCCCGTGGGCTAGAACCCTCTGCATTGTTTTGCAGCTGGATTCGTAGGGTGTTCCCTCCTCCTCCAGGCATGGCAGTCACTCGGGAGAGGATTAGGGTGACAGCAGGACCAAGATGGGGCTAGGCCCACCCTTGTCCTTCTTCCCAGGTGGGGCAATTGCGCCAAGGCGACAGCACCCACTTTCATCCCTAGGAGACCTGAGATTCTTCATGAAGAAGTTCCAGCAAAGCCAATTAAAAAAACGAAAGCCTATATGGCCAATAACTATTCTTATTACACTTTATGCAAATAATTGGGACAAATATAATGAGACTAAAATTTATTTCGCAAAAAATAGGTCGTACTATGATTTATCTTTGGTAGAAATAGGAAACTATAGATAAAATTATGTTTCAGAAGAAACTGTAGTAAAACCATTTTATTATATTCCAGCTTGGCCCATAGTTTTTGAGTTTTTATTATTTGGCTACAATTTGGACTAAATCTTGAATTCTTTCCTGGGTATACGTTTCCAAATAATGTTTTCAAATATTTCTTCCATTTTTCTGACTTGGACTCAATAAAATTGCCACTCCATTTTCCTGAGGCCCCGCAAGCATACTTTGTAACATAAAAACTCTGAATGGGATAAGCTGGATTGCCACTGTCTACCTGCACTTTAACTGAAGATGCTTTGAGTTTAACATGTAGACACCCCAACTGGATGCCCTCCAGATTCTAAGAAAACTGGTTAATAAACTTTTCCAAATAATAACTTTTGTTATTCTTCTGTTTGAAAGCTCATCTGCAATCCCATCTTCTGAAATGAGACACAGCTGTTTAATGGGACTGGCGGATTTCCAGGAATAGAGGATTGGTCTAAGAGAATCTTTGGTCACTGAGTTTTTAACTCAATTTTCCTCCCCACAGCCACCAACTCAGGTTTTAGTGTGTGAACCTTCTAGGGAAGTTCCAGCAGGGAAGGTGCAGCTCGGAAAGCGATACCCCACAAATGGCTTCTCACGCGAGCTAACTGCACAGACTCAAGGTCGCTGACCCTCCTCCACCACGCTACCTCTCCCTCATCAAAAAAGTTGAGGTTTCTTTATCTGCCTAAGATCTAGACCCACCTAGGACAATTATTCTTTTCTTCGCCTCCCTGTAAGACCAGGAATGTGACCACACTGGAATAGACTCTTTCAGAAGATAATGTCCTAATTTGTCAGACTCATTGAAATTCCTAAGAGAACAATTTATCGGTTAATCTTTGTTCCTCACCCGTTCACCCTCCCTAGTGATCCTTTACAGCCCTTCGATGGAATTCGTCTTTTCCTCCCTCCCATAACCCACTTTACCCGAAAGACATATAAGCTTCTAAACCCCATTTTGGGGAGTTGAGCTTTCTTTCTGAAGGCTCCTGTGTATATTAAATAAATTTGTATCTTTTTCTTCAATTAAAATAAAATAAAACTGAGGTAGGAACTTCTTGCCAACTTTTTCCTGTCCAGTAGCAATTGGTTTTAGGTATGATTTTGTCAGATTTTAGCATGTCCATGGTCGAAAAATGACCAAACACACCAAAGTTAGGCAAGCATGAAAATGAAGTTTATTGAGGAGAAAATAATAGGCTTATAGGGCAAGAGCAAGATGTAGGTTTACAGAGCGTGATACCTACGCCACAGATGATGACCAGACGCATGGTCGCAGCAAAGGGAGAGCAAATGGATGGGCACAGGAAAAAAGGGCCTGGGTATGATTTTTCCTCTTGTTTTTATAGTGCCCAGATTGGGACCTCCCTCGTGGTTCAGAGGTCACCATGGAACCACTTTGATTGGACAGCTGGGAGTCATATGACCTAAGTCTTAACTACACATGGAGGTTGTTCTAGGTCAATTTCTAGACTCTATGGTACCTGCATGTCTTGGCCTATGGGCTAGAGAGTCCTCTGCATTCTTTTGCAGCTGCCAATGGCTAAGTCGATTCCCTCCTCCCCCAGGTGTGGCAGTTGCTTGGGAGATTATGGTGGGGCAGGAACAAGATGGGGGTCACAGCACCCACTTTCATGCCTAGGAGACCTGGAATCCCTCAGTATCTACCTAACAGTTTGAAGGGAGATATCGATATATAATGATAATGGAAGCTATGGAAGTAGATGAGATGCAGGGTTTACCACTGGCAAACCCGTCGTCTGTGACGTTTAGGAAAAGACATGCCCTCTGGGCCGAATAATTAGAAATCTGCACTGCACCCCTCCTTCCCTCATGGCTGCCCCTGCTCCTGCTTAGGGCTTCAGTGGTGAGTAACTCCCCGCCCCCTAGACCAGTTGCCTTCTTACAGGACACTCCCTTCCTGACTACGTGTGGTAACACAGATGACATGGTCTCGGGAGTGGTATTCTGAGGAAGGAAGAGGGCCTTGGTAAGAACCCCAAGAACCACATCTTCTTTTCATAGCCCCGAATCCAGAACTATAGTGATGCTCCTGCTATGACAGCTCCATGGCAGAGTCTATCCTAAATACTCCTCCTTTATCCTAAATACTCTACCTCTGTTAACACAGCCTAATACTATATTAGATTTTGGGAGACCACAATACACTGTCAATTTATGTCAACTTGAACTCCGAGGTCTGTTTCATATGGGGTACTCCTCAGATACATCCCTACTAGGCTAAGAGGTTTGGAAGGAGAGCCTATAAGTGAGAAAAAGAAACTAAGGAGGCCAGGTCAGAGAGTTGCCAAGAAAATCAGATGCTTCAGACTTGGTGTTTACTAATCAACTATGGCTTGTCCCTGTCCTGTCCATTTGTAGGTGAGATCTCTTTTCTCCAGCCACAGCTGTGGGTTATTTTGATGTGTTTAGCTCCTGGCCCAATTTCCAGTGGGACAGTCTTGAAATAAGACTTTGCTGTATGGAGGGCAATCGTCTATTCTCATCCCCTAGTCCTCTGTCTCTCTGAAGCAGTGAAAGGCATGAAATGTAGTACATCTCCCCAAGCACTGCTGTGAGACTCTGTCTACCTGCTCAAGCCCTCTTCCTGGGTACTCTGCCTTCTAGCATGCAATACTTCTGTACCAGCCCCATCAAATCCTTCCTTGCTTCCTTCAGCACTTACTGTGCACGCCATAGAATTTTCTTTAGCAAGTAATATGGACTTGTATTGCCAACTAATTATCTTAAATGCACCAGAATTATGTTATCTTCAACTAAATTCTTCAAAGACTAGAATTGTATTATGTATATAAATGTATTTGCTTTTATTTCTTCCAAAATATTGATTGCATTTCCTTCTGCATTTTGTCCCTACTGATATCACTCCAGTTTTAGTTTCATTTCTTCTTGTCTAAATAATTGTAATCTATTTTCCTTGTAATTTCTTCCCAACTCAGTTTATCTTACATGAAGTGGCCAGATAAGACTTGGAGAACAATTCTCATCTTGTTCTTGCCTAACACAAAAAAATGGTTAAAAACAATTCCCTACATTTCTTTAACAAGGAAGCACAAAATCTTTAGCTAGATGTTTTTAGATACCCCATGTCCAAAGGCCTCTTAACTCTTATTTGATATTTCCTTGGCATTATGAATTGTTTGACCGAATCTATTTTTCAAAACTTCTTTCTCTCTTAGCTTCTAGAATGGCATTCTCTCTTGACTCTACTACGGTCTATGTTAACTTGTCCTTCTCAGCCTCTTTTACTGGTTCTCAATGTGTCTCTCAAATGTTAACAGCCTCTAACAGACACTTGGCCTCTTCTGTTATCTCTCTGCAGTGCAGACTCTTACTGGGTAGCTGAACTTACTCTCATGCGTGGACTTGCACGTATACACTGAGGACCCCACAGTCTTAGATTTCAGGCCTGACTTATCTACTTAGTTCTAAACTTGCATTTTCAAATGTCTGGTGGGAAAAACTGTGTCTATGTCCTGCATTACAATTTTCTCAATGGTTGCAAGTAGTTTCATTATTAAATTCAGAGAAAAATCCATTCTTTTTGTATGTAAACAATATTTAAACAATCTTGGCCCTGGTGGGTGGCTTATGCCTGTAATCCTAGTACTTAGGGCAGCCAAGATGAGAGGATTGCTTGAGGCCAGGAGTATAATTATTTATAATTGTAAACAAACTTCCATAATAGAGAAAGAAGAGAAAAATAGTGGCAAGTGGGTTTTACTTTTGGCTTTGGTACTTATTTGCCATGTAATTTTTAAAAATCACTTAAACTCATGGGGCCTCAGTTTGGTGTTCTTAGAACACTGGCTAATCCAGTTGAGGCAGCTGGCGCAGAGGGAGATGGCCTGGGTCTGAAGTCTCATGTTGGCTCTGTCCCAAATGAGCCAGGTGACATTGGCAAGTCATTTCACCTCTCTAGTTCTTCCCCTCTTATGAAAAAAGGAGACTGGATTCATGACTCTTTTTACAACATCTGTTCCACACACCACTATCTTATTATAAGGTTGATATGATTGTGAAAGTGCTTTGTGACCGATTAGGTACCATACAACCCTACTATATTATTAGCAGTGTGATGATCAAGTCGGCACTGAGGATGAGGTGCTGATCAAGAACTGCTAGGCTTGTGGTTTCTGTTAGGATCTAGTAATATAAAGATAGAATCATTTGAGTTCATGAACATTTTTAAATTTGAAAATAGAATCATCGAATTACTATTCAGGATCAGTACAATAACTAATATTTATTGTTTATAATAATTTTGTATTGGTGATATAATTACTGATAGGATACTCCTAATACTATATATTGTAGTATACACTGTACTTACTAAGAGTATAGGTAGCAAAACTTACTGTTTCTTTTACTTCTAGTAAGTTGGCTTATAACATATGTCAACAAGCTTTTTATTGTTTTAAATAAGTGGTTAAAGAGATTATGCACTGCAAATTTAACACAATCAGAAGGAACAATTCAAATAAGAAAGTATAAAAATTTGATAAAAATAAAGGGAACTATGTTATATAGAGATCTTATGGTATGGTAAAAATATCAACTACCATATGACTTAGAATTCTCCAAAGTTGTATAGGGGAAACAGAATTCTAGTCACTGACTCTTACCCTTCTAGGTTTACTTGACTTCTCTGTCCATATTCAGTTCCATTCAGGTGCCAATCCAATGGTTAACCAAAGTTTGCATCTTTTATTATTGTAGTTCACTCTGACCCAGAATGAACACACACACACACACACACACACACACACACACACACACACACACACACGTAGAATATAATCCTGTTTGGGAATGAAATCATCCATTGGGAAGTTTACTTTCTCTCAAGAATAGAGTTTACTTATTTGATACTATACCTGTCATGATTTTATGCAACCTGGCACTCACGTCTCTACAGTGCTAATGTTACAACGATAAAGCAAGACAGTTTTCAAACATTATCAATTACAAAATAAATATCCATGTGTTGTATGCACTGTCTTATATCTAAAATCTGCTTTTTACTTAATCAAAAGTTTTTAATGACTACAGATGTTTGTTTTAATTTAATTCAAACCACAACCCTTTTTCTATTTGAGCAGAGAGATCAATTTATCTACCTTGAAACGTCCTCTCTTTGCTTATCGGTCTGGGCTACGCAGAAGGGCCCCTGGGAGACGCGACAGCCCCAGCGGCTCCTCAGCCCGCCGCCCACCTCGGAGGAGGGCCGGACAGGTCGTTCGTCCACCGCTGCTATCCGCGGCATCAGCTGCCAGATTCACCGCCAAGCTGCCTCTGTCCATTGGCCTCGTGAGTCAAGCCCAGATTTATCTTGTATGACAGTTCATAGGCTGTCCTGTGAGCCCTACCCAGAGAGGAGGCGTGGAATGCCACCCTCTTCACAAGCTGTCATACCTGATGCTATTTCCGGACTCTTATTTAGTCATTTCCTTCCAACTCTTGGGTAATGTTCATTCCATTTCTTGAACTTGGGTGGGTCAACACCAAGAAGTTAAATGGTTTTTCATATTGTCCTTTGCTTTCAAGAAGAGTTTGCCATGGAGGAGCAGTATATGGGCTAAAGATTTATAAGACTGCACTCATGATTTTTATCTTTCTGTATTTCCAGACCCTATTTAACTAGGTAATTGATATTGCCCTCAGTCTTCTGCAGATCACTCTGGGTTTATCTGAAGCAATCGTGTTTCTAGGGTGATACTCGCCAGCCTGTTGCCCCAGGATGTGTTCACCTTGATCTTTAGAATGGGGATGAGGAAGTGGAGGAGGGGAATAACATTGTCGTGATTGGATCTGGAAACCTTGTGTCACTCATTATCGTATTTATGAGATGGTATCATGCCAGATGGCCTGTGAAATGGAGAAAATATGCATTATATTTTGTTGTCCAAGGTTGCATCTGTAGTGGAAAAATAAGAAGAAATTAGAAATAAAAACCTGAGAAATAACTACTATTTGTTTTGAGTAATCTAAGAATATTTTTCTAATTAAAATAGAAATCAATAAACATGAGGTCTTTGGTAAATCCTAGTACATATGGTTTTATCTGGGATAGACTTACTTATTTGTTCATTTAACAACACTTTTAGGCATCTACCATGTACCTTATACGCTGTAAACACTGAGAATAAAAGGAAAAATGAGGCAGAGTTTATTTCCTTGAGGAATTCATCATCCAATGAAACAGTAGATGTGCATTTAAACGCAATGCGGCGAGCAGTTCCCCTCCAGCCTGGCTACGGGCTTTTCCTTCTGCTCCACTCGCTGCTGTCGGACGACAAACACCTCCTCCGTCAGGGTGGGAGCCATGTCTGTGAACATTCTGGGCCATTGACAAAGGGATTTCCGGCATCGTGCAATCAAGAAGGAGCTATCTTGGGGAATGGAAAGGCCACATGCAAAGTGCTGGGATAAACGGCTAACTTTGCAACCAGGGCGACAGTGATGCCCTCTAACTTTTGAATAAGGTCTGCAGGCTTGGTCTCCCAGGCAACAGTCTTGCGAAGTATGGACAGTTCCCTGCTCTTCTCCAAGTCATCGCCCTTGTTCTAGTTCTAGTTTCTTTTCTCCATGTGACCCTGGGTGGCATTGGAAAGGGTGCCTGGAAGTTAAAAGAGCCAATGTGTGCTGTAAGTAAGGGAATTGGGCCTGCTACTTAACTGTGGAATATAATTCTGTGTGGCTTCCTTTGGGTCTCTTTTTAAAACTTCTCTAAAATGGTGGTTGTGAGCCATGGACCTCAACGGCTATCTGGTGATTCTCAGACATTGTTTATAAATGCATAAATAAAACATATGGGATTATAAAAGAAATTAATTATATTGAAATATATAATCAAAATATTAAAAAACAGTGATAAAGAAGACTTTACTTCCTAGAAGATGGAACAGTCATACTTTCCCCTATCTCTCCCACTAAATACAACTAAAAACCCTGTACGTTATATATGAAACAAGCATAAAAAGACTGAAAAGTGGGGAGAAGTAGGAAGACCAGATAGAGACTTTAGGGCCCCAGAAATGATATGGTGGTAAATTCCCTAGATTATTTTTTTTGTCTCATATATCTCAGACTTGGAGCCAAAAAGCTGGCAACCAAGAACTGCCAGGGAGAAGAAACAAATAAAACGCCAGTAAATGCCTTCTTTTTTGCCAAAGAACCAGAAAGGGCAGCCTGGCAAGACAGATACATTTAGGGAATAGCGGCCCACCTCCACCTACGCCAGTGAAGGCTGGGTGGGAGTATGAATTTCTACCCTTGACAAAATGCAACCCAAGGAAGCTAGCAGGAGTTGAAATTCCCACTCCTACCCCATCCAAAAGCTAATAGGAGCATTTCTCCCTGTTGGGTGTCAACAGAGCCCGAATGGGGAACCTGGACTTATATCCCATCTGGAACAACAAAACAAGATGGCATCCCGCTTCTTCTGGAGTAGTGTCAGGTGAAGCTGCTAAAACAGGGTTAAATAAGATCCAGGGTCTCCCCGTAAAATACTCAACATTCCCAAGTTTTAATAGAAAATCACTTGTAATACCAAGAACCAAGAAAGTCTCAACCTGAAGGAAACAAAACAATCAGTAGACGCCAGCACTGAAGTGACAGAGATGTTAGAATCATCTGACGAAGATTTTAGAGCAGACGTTATAAAAATACTTTAATAAGCAATTATGGACACACTTGAAACAAATGAAAAGAAAAAAAGAAAATTTCAGCAAAGAAATAGGAAATCTCATCAAAGATATAGAAGATATAAAGAACCAAATGGGAAAATTAGAACTGAAACATATAATAACCTAAATAAAAACACTCAATGGATGGATCTAGCATCAGAATAAATGAGACAGAGGAAGCAATCTGTGAACTTGAAGATAAAATAGAAATTTCCCAATCTGAAATAAAAGATAAAATAAACTAGAAAAAAATTGTATAGAGCCTTAGTGACCTGTGGGACTATAGCAAAAAAAATCTAACAATTGTGTCACTACAGTTCTGAAAGGAAAGGAAAAAGAGAGTAGACTTGGAAAAGTCCTCCAAAAAGTAGTGGATTTTTTATATAAACTCCAAGGATCTATAAAAAAAAATCCTGCAACTAATAAATAAGTTCCATTGGGCCTTAGGATACATGCTAAATACACAAAACTCAATTGTATTGCTATACTCCAGCAATATGAAAACTCCAGTAGCATTTATAACCAGAAAAAAGAGAAAGAAAGACTTAGGTGTAAATCTAATAAAAAGTGTGCAGGACTTGTATACTGACAACTACAAAATGCTGATGAAAAAATCAAAGATGAATCAAAGTGGCTCAGGCCTGTAATCCTAGCCCTCTGGGAGGCCAAGGAGGGTGGATCATTCAAGGTCAGGAGTTTGAAACCAGCCTGAGCAAGAGTAAGACCCGTCTCTACTATAAATAGAAAGAAAATTAATTGGCCAACTAAAATATATAAAAAAAATTAGCCGGGCATGGTGGCGCATGCCTGTAGTCCCAGCTACTCCGGAGGCTGAGGCAGGAGGATTGCTTGAGCCCAGGAGTCTGAGGTTGCTGTGAGCTAGGCTGATGCCAGGGCCCTCGAGCCCAGGCAACGGAGTGAGACTCTGTCTCAAAATGTAAATAAATAAATAAATAATTAATTAATAAATGGAGAGGCGCGCCATGTTCATGTATCGGAAGATTCAACACAGTGAAGATGCCAATGTTTTCCATTAACACAGACTGCTCGTGAGGACAGGGAAACCCCGGATCGCTCACATTAGCGTTGCCAGTGAGAACGTGAAACGGTTCGAAGCTGCCCTGAAAACGTTCAGCAGTTTTCTCACAAAACTAAAAATGTAACTATTAATACTATATGACCCAGTAATTGCGTTCCCGGGCAGTTATTCCAGAGAAATGAACTTATGCTGACACAAACACCCGCACACAAATGTTTATCTTAGCTCAGTCTACACCAGCGGGAGCCGGAGGCAATCCCGGTTCCGGGGTCTGAGCCGCCGCCGCAGCAGGGACCGGCGCGCCGCCACGGCCCGCGCGCGGCTCCAGAGAAGGCCGCGGGGACAGGCGCGCCGTCTCGGCCCGCGCGCGGCTCCAGAGAAGGCCGCGGGGACAGGCGCGCCGTCACGGCCCGCGGGCGGCTCCAGAGAAGGCCGCGGGGACAGGCGCGCCGTCTCGGCCCGCGCGCGGCTCCAGAGAAGGCCGCGGGGACAGGCGCGCCGTCACGGCCCGCGGGCGGCTCCAGAGAAGGCCACGGGGACAGGCGCGCCGTCTCGGCCCGCGCGCGGCTCCAGAGAAGGCCGCGGGGACAGGCGCGCCGTCTCGGCCCGCGCGCGGCTCCAGAGAAGGCCGCGGGGACAGGCGCGCCG
>VSMD01035654.1:0-10184 GCA_008750895.1 Mirza zaza
GTGGGGGGACCTGAGGGAGGAGGAGGATGAGAATGGGGGACCTGAGGGAGGAGGGGAGGAGGGGGCCTAGGGAGGAGGGGGATGGGTGTGGGGGGCCGAGGGAAGAGGAACTGGGCAGAAGTGGGGGGTCCTGAGTGGCCAGCAGGGAAACCCTGAGGGGGCCAGGGCGCCTAGGGGCACTGGTGGGAGTGGAGGAGTGGAGGACCATGAGGGAGACTGACAGCACTGAGAGTGGGGGACCTAAGAGGACAGAGGGACCTGGAGTAAGGGGTCCTGGGGGGACACTGGAAGGGCTGGGGGTACAGGGCAGGAGTGGAGAGTACACTGGATGGGAACAGGCAGGCAGGGTGTCGTGAAGCATGGGGGCGGCCCAGTCTGAGGGTTTCCCCCAGCTCAGAACCTCCTCTTTTAAGTTATACACCCAAGACGGGGGTAATTAGGTCCTGAACACCCTACCTGTGCTCAAAGTAAAACAGATACCATTTAAGGTTCTAGAAAAGGCCCCTATGGGTAGGAGTTCAGAGACCTGAGTCTTACTCTCAGGGGACCGCTTCCACTTTGGCCTTTTGTTTAAACTCAAAAATCCAGTAACGTCATGACAATTTTCACTCCAAGTCCCAAGATGTTTTAAGATGAGGATAAGCCTAGATGTTTCCTTGGTTTCCTTCGAGGACTTGTGATTAGCACGGTGGCGATGAAGGAACCCCTAGCGGTGTGGGCAGGCCCCTCAGAAAGAGATGCTGTCCACCCCAGGACATAGTCGGGCCCTTCTGAGCTGGTGAGACCTTCCTCCACGCGGGCCGGCAGGACAGGCCCACTGCTCGACACGCTCCTCCAAACGCCTTACTGGGAGCGGGGCAGCCATGTTCACACGTGTCCCAGGTGGGGGCCAGAGCCCCACAGGCCTTTTTCCTGGCCAGTGCTCGTGCCCCATTGCACCCAGCGCATGTGTTGTGAAGTGAAGACTTGGATAGAGGGTGTTTTAGGGCCACAGCTAAGGTCCCACCTTGGAGCTGGTACTCCCTCCAGATGTACCCTTCAGCCATGGTAGGACAGGCCCAGCCCCAGCACTGGAGCCCTGACCACACCTGCACCAGGCCCAGCAGGTGCAAATGTCACCTCCACTCTACAGATGTCCATTTCTCCAAGTCCAAGGGTGCTAGGGGAGCCGGCAGTGGAAGGCAAGCAAGCTGAACCGCACCCTTCCCTTCTCCACCGTGGGGAAACCAGACGCAAGCCAACAAGCTCGAGGATCTCCCGCAGCACAGCGGAAGTAAGGCAGTCTCACCAAAGAGATGACGAAAAGACACGAACCTCTTCCCCACAGAGCAGGAGGAAGACAGGACGATTCCCTCTCAAACAGTGGAAGTGATGCTCAGGAATGAAGAAGAAAGTCCATGTACAGACACGTCAGAGTGACATCTGGAAATCCAAGGATGAAGGGACTAGTTTAAAAGCCTTCAGATTCAGTTGGTAACTCAGAGTGGAAAAAGGAAAAAAAGAATAAATGAATAAAAGGATAAAAACAAAAGAAAAGAAAAAAATTAAAAATAAAATAAAATAAAAGCCTTCAGAGAGGAAGGGTCTTCATTAGAGTTATGCAGACTGCACGTGCAAAGGCGAGACTGCCAAAATTCTGAGAGAACTGACCCAGAATTCATACACAGTGAAACTAGCATTCAAGCGAGACAGCAAAATAAAGGTGTCTTTATGGCCTATAAACGTCCAAGTTTACCACGCACAAAGTCTCTAAAAAATTAATAAAACATATACTTTATGGCCGGTCAAGGTAGTTCACGCCTGTAATCCTAGCACTCTGGGAGGCCAAGGCGGGAGGATCACTTGCGCTCAGGAGGTCGAGACCAGCCTGAGCAAGACTGAGACCCCCTCTCTACTAAAAAAGTAGAAATTAGCTGGACAAATAAAACACATATATATATATATTTAAAAATTAACCGGGCATGGTGGCACATGCCTGTAGTCCCAGCTACTCCAGAGGCTGAGGCAGGAGGATCAATTGAGCCTAGGAGTTTGAGGTTGCTGTGAGCTAGGCTGACACCACGGCACTCTAGCCTGGACAACAGAGTGAGACTCTGTCTCAAAAAAAAAAAGGAAATCAGACAACAAACCTGAGAGAAATTTCAGGCAGACAACAGGACCTCGGCAAGGCGAGGGGCAGCAGGAAGGGCAAGTGCACTGAAGTTCTTGTATTGTTTGGTGAGAGGATTTTAGAACCAATAGAAAAAAAGGCTTAAAGTGTTAAAATATCACAAAGTTTCCACTAGAAAGATGGAAGTAGGATTTACAACCTCCAAAACAGCTGAGGAAAAGGTGAAATGAAGAAAAAATTGACAGCACCAACTAAACACAGGAATGAGGAAAAGATAAAAGCATGATAAATATGCAACATACAAAGAGTTGGCAGGACTAAGCTCAAACATTCAAGTCATCAGAGAAATGTAACTGAATTAGTTCATCTGTTAAAAGACGGAGCCTCTCTGATTAGAATATAAATGTTGTTAAATACCATCAAAAGAAACACACCTGAAAAATAACACAGAGATTAAAAATAAAAGGATAGAAAGCATCGTATTTTTGTTCCTCAAGACACCATAAAGAGAATGAAGAACGAAAACCAGAAGATAATTTGCAATGTATATACCTTGCAAATGATTAATATTCAGAATTTATTTATTTATTTATTTATTTTTCAGACAGAGTCTCGCTTTGTTGCCCAGGCTAGAGCGAGTGCCGTGGCGTCAGCCTAGCTCACAGCAACCTCAAACTCCTGGGCTCAAGCAATCCTCCTGCCTCAGCCTCCCGAGTAGCTGGGACTACAGGCATGCGCCACCATGCCCGGCTGATTTCTTCTATATATATTAGTTGGCCAGTTAATTTCTTTCTATTTATAGTAGAGATGGGGTCTCACTCTTGCTCAGGCTGGTTTTGAACTCCTGACCTCCAGCAATCCGCCCGCCTCGGCCTCCCAGAGTGCTAGGATTACAAGGTGTGAGCCACCACGCCCGGCCAATATTCAGAATTTAGAAAGAACCCTTTTGAGGCACTAGAAAGAGGCAAACACACCAATAGAATTATGGGCAAAACCTACATTGAGCGAAGAAGCCAGTTTTGCAACAGGCTCCTTGCAAGAAGAACATGGAAGGGACCGATAACCTTACCAGTAAATTTGGAAATGCCAACTAAAGCCATACCAGATAGGCACAGATGTCAAAAGTGTAACAACACTCAGCGACGGCAAGATGATGGAGCAACTGAAACACGCATCCCCTGCTGGCCAGAGTGTCAAGCGGCACAAAAATCATCTTGGAAAATGATATGGCGCTAGGGCCCCACCCAGTGAAGTCGAACATACCCATAATAAGCCACTCCCAAAACTCTGTAGCTCGAAACAACCACCGTCATTCCTTTGGCTCACGGATCTGCTAGTGGGGCAGAACTCAGCACACACAGTGGGACTCAGCACACACAGTGGGACTGCTCCATGGAGCAGCCGCCGGAGCACCTCCACTGGGGCCGGTAAAGGATCCACTTCCAAGATGGTGCACTCACGTGGCTGGCAGCTCGGCCCAGGCTGTGGGCTGAGGGCTGAGGGCCTTGGGGGCTTCCTTGAGGGACGGTGGCCATGTCCCAAGAGCAAGAGTCCCGAGAGAACCAGGTGGGACCTGCGTCACTTTTCATGTCCTAGCCGCAGAAGTCACATGGCACCACTTCTGCCGTAGGGACAGCCTCTCCAGATTCTAGGGATGGGGGAACACCGACCCCACCCTGTGCTGGGAGAAGTGTCAGAATCACGTCTTAAGAGGAGCATGTGTATGAGGGAACTTGCTGTGGCCGCTTTGGGAAAACGCAAGCTCCCGTACCCGCTCCCAGCCTCAGCGTTAAGTTGGTATAGGTTCCTAGACACATTTCAGACCCAGATCTGCTCCTGAGAAACTTGTGCCGGTTCCTCAGGAGACACATGCATGAATGTTCAGTGCTGGGGGAAAACCTCAGATGTCCAAGGACAGTAAAATGGGCAAATAAAGTGAGGTATCTCCTTACAATGGTATAGCACACAGCATGAAAATGAATGAGTCGCTCCCCCCCTTTTCTTTTTTGAGACAGTGTCTCGCCCTGTTGCCCGGGCTAGAGTGTGGTGACATCGTCGTAGCTCACGGCAACCTCAAACTCCTGGGCTTATGCGATCCTGCCTCAGCTTCCCAAACAGCGGCTGGGACTACAGGCTTAACACAACACCAGGTGTTTTGTTTTGTTTTGTTTTTGTTTTCGGTAGACACAGGGTCTCGCTATTGCCCAGGTTGGTCTCCAACTCCTGGGCTCAAGCCATCTTCCCGCCTCGACCTCCCAGAGTGCTGGGGTTACAGGTGTGCGTGAGACATAGTACCCAGCCTCGATATCTTTTGTTGTTGTTTTTGAGAAAGAGTCTCACTCTGTTCCCTGGGCTACAGTGCCATGGCATCAGCCTAGCTCACAGCAACCTCAAACTCCTGGGCTCAAGCGATCCTCCTGCCTCAGCCTCCCAAGTAGCTGGGACTACAGGCATGTGCCACCATGCCCGGCTAATTTTTTCTATATATGTTTAGTCGGCCAATTAATTTCTTTCTATATAGTAGAGATGGGGTCTCGCTCTTGCTCAGGCTGGTCTCAAACTCCTGACCTTGAGCAATCCACCCACCTCGGCCTCCCAGAGTGCTAGGATAACAGAAATGAGCCACCATGCCCGGGCCTGTCGATATCTTTTTTGATATCTTTTAACAAACCTTGAGTTCCTACTGGTACCTGTAACCTCCAAGTCCAACCTAACACAGAGTTCGTTCTGTCTTCCACTCTTTATAACTAACTCTCTTTCAATAGTGACAAACTTCTGTGCATTCGCTTGGTGACTCAGCTAGCCCCCCCCCCCATTCTTGTATCTCCTGGCTGGACGCACAGCCCAACAAAGGACAAGGGGAGGGCCGGGCGCGGTGGCTCACGCCTGTAATCCTAGCACTCTAGGAGACCAAGGCAGGAGGATCGCTCGAAGTCAGGTGTCTGAAACCAGCCTGAGCAAAAGCGAGACCCCATCTCTACTATAAATAGAAAGAAATTAATTGGCCGACTAATATATATAGAAAAAATTAGCCGGGCATGGTGGCACATGCCTGTAGTCCCAGCAACTCCGGAGGCTGAGGCAGGAGGATTGCTCGAGCCCAAGAGTTTGAGGTTGCTGTGAGCTAGGCTGATGCCATGGCAGTCTAGCCTGGGCAACAAAGCGAGACCCTGTCTCAAAAAAAAAAAAAAAAGGGGGGGGGGCAAAGGGAGGCGTCAGTGGTAATTTAGTAGATGATCCTTTCACAAACAAACAAAACATTCTTTAAATGGTATATTTCTCACTTCAGAATTCAGGAAAAGTAGTTTTTACTGACCTTTACATTTAATGGAAATCTAGCAATTTGCATAGTTTTAGTAAAAATCAATCCTCTTTGTCCCCAGGATATAATCACACAAATTGATTGTGTGACCAAGGTCGTATTCGGGCGTCACAGCTGAGGATAAACCTCGTGTGATTTGGCATGACACACCCACCATTAAGGACCACGGTCGTAGAACGTGTGTTGAACCGATGTCCACGCAGCCCTCAGACCGCACTGGTTGGCACCTGTGCCCTGGCACGCAAGGTCTCAGCCTCCCAGGTAATGGGAAGACACATCCCGGCAAGCCAAGGACCGTGGCAGACACCGGGGTCCCCCAGGAGCTGGAGACTCCCACGTGCACAAGTCCCTGCTGTGGGTACCAGAGCCTGGGAAGGCAGACTGGGTTCACTGTCTTGGCCTAGGAGTGAAAGAGCAAATATGAACAATTAAAAAACCCTGAGGTGTAAGGTAGGCTGAGCCCTGCGTTCCTTACGATGACATCTCCAGACAGAAGTGGATTTTCCGGCCTTGCTTGCTGCATCACACTAACAAGGAGGCTGTCCATGTTAACCGCCACTTCTCACAGTGCCTGTGTAGGTGAATCGCATCAGGGCACAACGAGACTAGTTTTCTTTTCTGTTTTTTTTTTTTTTTTGAGACAGAGTCTCGCTTTGTTGCCCAGGCTAGAGTGAGTGCCGTGGCGTCAGCCTAGCTCACAGCAACCTCAAACTCCTGGGCTCAAGCAATCCTGCTGCCTCAGCCTCCCAAGTAGCTGGGACTACAGGCATGCGCCACCATGCCCGGCTAATTTTTACTATATATATTAGTTGGCCAATTAATTTCTTTCTATTTATAGTAGAGACGGGGTCTCACTCTTGTTCAGGCTGGTTTTGAATTCCTGACCTCGAGCAATCCTCCCGCCTCGGCCTCCCAGAGTGCTAGGATTACAGGCGTGAGCCACCGCGCCCGGCAGAGACTAGCTTTCTGTGGTCAAGAATACCTGTAGGGGCTGGGTGTGGTGGCTCACGCCTGTAATCCTATCACTCTGGAAGGCCGAGGCGGGTGGATCGTTTGAGCTCAGGAGTTTGAGACCAGCCTGAGCAAGAGCGAGACCCCGTCTCTACAAAAAATAGAAAGAAACTAATTGGCCAACTAAAAATATACAGAAAAAATTAGCCAGGCATGGTGACTGACGCCTGTAGTCCCAGCTACTCGGGAGGCTGAGGCAGGAGGATGGCTTGAGCCCAGGAGTTTGAGGTTGCTGTGAGCTAGGCTGACGCCACGGCACTCTAGCCGGGGCAACAAGAGTAAGACTGTCTCAAAAAAAAAAAAAAAAAAAAGAATACCTGTAGGGATTATTCCTCATCACAGAGGGAACAAGTAAGAAAAGTTTCTCAAAATTTAGGAATAGACAGAAGGACGGTGTGGCGTCCTTTTCATGTCATTCCGAGAGTCCTCCTGGGGGACTTTCTGATTCTCTGGGGTGTGCACCTGTTTAACTTGCCATTCACTATTGACTATGACATTTTACAAGTCAGCAAGGGTAGATTTTAACTGATGGAAAGCAGATTGCTAAGTAAAATGATTCTTGCTGACAGCAATGCCAGTGAATTTTGCCCAGTAGCAAGTAATAGAAACCATTTCTCCCCCATAAAAAAGATTTCAGATAGAAAAGGTTGTGGTTTCATGGCCCTAGAGAACATCAGCCAATTTTTTTTAATACAAAAAGCTTACTCAAGCAAGCCTTTTTTCCAGTAACTACAAATACTATACTTCCCTATTTCCAAGCTTTTGCATTTAGATCTATGCTATGTTGCCCAGGGTAGCTTTGAACTCCTGTGCTCAAGAGATCCTCCTGCCTCAGCCTTCCAAGTAGCTGGGACTACAGGCTCGTGCCACCATGCCCGGCTAATTTTTATATATATACATATGTACATTTTTTTTTTAGTTGGCTGATTAATTTCTATTTTTAGTAGAGGCGGGGTCTGGCTCTTGCTCAGGCTGGTTTTGAACTCCTGACCTTGAGCAATCTGCTGGCCTTGGCCTCCCAGAGTGCTAGGATTACAGGTGTGAGCCACCATGCCTGACCAGCAAATTCTTTTTCTCTATAAATTTCCCTGTCTTCAGTATTCTGTTGTAAGCAACAGAAAATGGACTAAGATACCATGGATCTAAGAGGAAGGTGTGGGGAAATTGAACTGAATAAAAATTAAAATACAATGTATGAAAAATTCTGGAACACAGCTAAAGCAGTGCCAAGAGGGAACGCTACATAAAGGTATATCTTATAAAAAAAGGAAACATCTCAAATCAATAATCTAAGCTCCCACCTTAAGAACCCAGAAAAAGAAGAGCAAAACGAACCCAAAGCAAGCAGAAGGAAGGAAAATTATAGAAAAAAAGCAGAAACCAATGGAATTGAAAACAAAGACAATAGAGAAAAAAAAAATCAATGAAACAAAGAGCTGGTTCCTCTAATAGATCAATAAAATGGACACACCCCGGGCCAGACTAACAAAGAGAAGACAAAATTACCAATATTGGGAATGACATAGGAGACATCACTGCAGACTCTACAGACAGCAAAAGGATAACAAGGGAAATGATGGTTAATTGTTAGGTGTCACCTTGGCTGGGTCACAGTACCCAGATATTGGTCAAACATGATTCTGGATGTTTCTGTGAGGGTGTTTTTGGATGAGATTTGCATTTAAATTAGTGGCCTTCCGGTAGAGCCCAGTGTGGGCCTCCTCCAATCAGCTAAAGTCCTGAAAAGAACAAGAGGCTGATGTGCCCTGGCAGGAAGGAAATCTGTAGATGGTCTTCAGACTTCCTCTGCAGGTCTGCCCTTCGTGGCTCCATAGCAGACAGATGGCAACTGCACCTTCAACTCCTTCCTGAGTCTCCAGCCTCCCAGCTGCCCCAGGAGATTTTGGACGCACCAAGACTCCACAATTGCTTAAGCCAATTCCTTAAAACAAGTCTCTCTTTCTCGCTCTGTCTCTGTCTCTCTGTAGATAAAGATATATAGACCAATACACATGCATACATACACACACATATACACATATGAGAACCAGTAGGATGTGATACATACACATGTGTGTGTAGACATACACATACACACACAACATACACTGGTTCTGTTTCTCTGAAGAACCTTGAGTAATAAAAAGGAAAAAGAGAGAAGACAAATTACTAATGTGGGCATGAAACGGGACACAACTACAGACCTCACAGACAGCAAAAGGATAATAGAGGAATTCTACGAAAAACTCTTCCCGTAAATTTGACAACTTAGATGAAATGAACCAATCCTTCAAAACCCATAAACTATGTCCACTCACTCAAAACAAAATAGGTAATTTAGAGAGCCATATAACTATTAAGGAAACTGAACTGATAATTTTGAAACTCAGAAAGAAGGAAAAGAAAAGAAAGAAAAGGGAAGTTAAGTTCAGGCCCAGATGGTTTCCCCGGAGACTTTTTCCAAATGTTTAAATAAGAATTAACACCAATTCTACAAAATCCTTCCAGAAAATAGAAAAGAAGGGAACACTTTCTAACTCACTTTATGAAGCTAGTATTATCCTGATGCCAAAACCAAAGACAGTACCAAAAAAGAAAACTACAAGCCAACATCACTCGCGAACATAGACACAAAAATCCTTAACAAAATATCAGTAAATAGAATTCAGCAATACATAGAAATAATTACTATAACTAAGTGGGATTTATTCCAAGGCTGCAAGGTTGGTTCAATATTCAAAAATAAATTAATATAATTCATCACATTAACAGTCTAAAGTAGAAAAATAACATGATCATATCAATTGATGCAGAAAAGACATCTGACAAAATTCAACACCCATTCATGATATAAAAAAAAAACTCTCAGAAAAACAGGAATGGAGGGAATTACCTCAGCCTGGTGAATAGCATCCGCACACCGCCCATGGCTGATGTTATACCAAATGGTGAAAGAATGAATCCTCCCCTGTGATCAGGAGCAGGGTAAAGATTTCACCCTCACCACTGTCATTCACCAAAGTTCTAGAAGTAGTAGCCAATGTGATATGCAAGGGGAAAAAAAGGCATTTTTATCCAAAACAAAGAAATAATACTGTCTCTATTTGTAAATGACATGATTACATACACAGAAGAGCCCACAGAGTCTACCAATAAAACTCCTAGAACAAATAAATGAGCTCAACGCAGTCTCAGGACACAAAATAATTTTTTTTTTTTTTTTTTTTTTTAGAGACAGGGTATCACTGTGTCAGCCAGGCTGGAGTGCAGTGATGTCATCATAGCTCACTGCAGCCTCCAACTCCTGGGCACAGTGATCCTCTAGCCTGTAGCCAAAGTACTGGGATTGCAGGAACGAGCTACTGCTCCCAGCAAGATAAACGATTTTAAAAACTCAATTGTAGGCCGGGCGCGGTGGCTCACGCCTGTAATCCTAGCTCTCTGGGAGGCCGAGGTGGGCGGATCATTTGAGCTCAGGAGTTCGAGACCAGCCTGAGCAAGAGCGAGACCTCATCTCTACTATAAATAGAAAGAAATTAATTGGCCAACTAATATATATAGAAAAAATTAGCCGGGCATGGTGGCGCATGCCTGTAGTCCCAGCTACTCGGGAGGCTGAGGCAGCAGGATTGCTTGAGCCCAGGAGTCTGAGGTTGCTGTGAGCTAGGCTGACGCCATGGCACTCACTCTAGCCTGGGCAACAAAGTGAGACTCTGTCTCAAAAAAAAAAAAAACTCAATT